>BBSZ01010925.1:0-62612 GCA_000981365.1 Subanguina moxae | reverse complement strand
TTAACTGTATCTACAGTCAAACTTAACTGTATCTACAGTCACACTTAACTGTATCTACAGTCAAACTTAACTGTATCTACAGTAACATTTAACAGTAACATTTAACTACAGTAACATTTAACACACTTAACTGTATCTACAGTCGCACACTTAACTGTACCTACAGTCACACTTAATTGTACCTACAGTCACACTTAACTATATCTACAGTCACACTTAACTGTATCTACAGTCAAACTTAACTGTATCTACAGTCACACTTAACTGTATCTACAGTCAAACTTAACTGTATCTACAGTCACACTTAACTGTATCTACAGTCAAACTTAACTGTATCTACAGTCAAACTTAACTGTATCTACAGTCACACTTAACTGTATCTACAGTCAAACTTAACTGTATCTACAGTCACACTTAACTGTATCTACAGTCAAACTTAACTGTATCTACAGTCAAACTTAACTGTATCTACAGTAACATTTAACAGTAACATTTAACTACAGTAACATTTAACACACTTAACTGTATCTACAGTCGCACACTTAACTGTACCTACAGTCATACTTAACTGTATCTACAGTCAAACTTAGTTGTACTTACAGTCAAACTTAACTGTACCTATAGTCAAACTTAACTGTGTTTTCCTATCTACTCTTTTACTCGCTAGCGTACATAATTTGACGGCAAAAACCACCTAGCCTTCTTCATCCTTTTGTCACCATTTTCGAAAATTAAGTAGCCCAAAGGACACGTCCGTTGTGATGAAAAAAAAAAAGAAATTTTATATTTTTAGATCAAAAAGTTTACTGGAAACAGTCAACAGATGGGTTGTAATGATGTGAGTGGTAAACTGTTTGAAGCTTATCAACGATTTGGTTTTGCAGGTGATTATGCTGATTACGGATGGAGCCCCAGGCTTTTTCAAAGAAATTTTTGATTTATACAACAAAGAGAAAAGGGTAGCTAGTTTTTTGTGATACACTCTTAATTTTTTAATACAAAAGTTTCCTTAGATCCGATTTTTTTCTTTTTTGGTGGGAGAGGAAGCGACAGATTTTGGTTGGTTGTTGGACACATCTTTGTCAAACGACAGTCGGCTATGGTTTTTTCCAAAATTTTTGATATTTTTTGAGTAAAAGTACCTACTTTTGAAAGATTTCAATGTTTTGGGAAAAAGCATGCCTAATCGTCCTACGCCCCTCTTTCTATCTTTTGTTAATATTAGAGCAAGTTCGATGGATGGCATGCAACAACCGTGGCTACATGGTGCATGTCAACAATTTGGCAGATGTGCAGGAGAAAGTTCAGGTAGGAGATATCCAACCCATCCCCTGGCACTTATGCCCTTAGGGGGCTCATATAATTGTCAAGCATGACACAAAAAAATTGAGATCCCCACTTTCCCATTAACCGTGCAAGACAAAATTATTTTTTTTTTCCCTCAATATATAAAATTTTTTCATCAAGTTAACTATGCAGCTTTGTGTTCAGCATTACGTGAAGGTGATGTCGCGACCAATCAGCCGACAGAGTGCATCCGTTCACCAGGAGAACGCCATTTGGAGTGGGACTGCACGGGAAAGAATGGTAGGACCTGCATTCAAATGTAAAAAAAGTTGATTAGTCAAACACAATACCACATGGTTTTTTAAACTTTTTCTGAACTTTTAAACAGAAATCCTATATTTTTTGTAAATTGTCTTTTTGTGAGGCCACCTAATAGTCAAAATACCCCAGGAATCCAAATCTGAAAGCAGAATTTCAAAAAATTGCTTGGTAGCTGAGATATGACCCAAAGTTGGCAGAACCACATCTTGAAACAGCAGAACCTTACATGCAGCCATATCTCAGCTACTAAACCAATTTTTTAAATTCTTCTTTGAGATTCGGATTCTTGAGAATATTTTGACTACCGGGTAAACTCAGAATAAAAGAATGGGTGCAAAAATGAGTAGTTTTGTTCAAAAAAATCAAAATTTGGCCTTTTTGACGCTTCTATACCATCGCGATACTAATTGAAAATCTAGCAATTGGCAGATCCCCAGCCAATTGCAAACTAGAAATTGGGGAGCGGGAAAAAGTTTGGAAGAGAGCCCTGATATTTTGTTGGATTATTGATTGTTGCACAACTGATCATGTCTAGAGCAACGAATTTGTGGTCTCAGTCAGCTATCCAGTGGTGTTGGATGGCACTTTTATGGGTGTTTCCGCAGTCAGCATTCCTCTACTGGAACTCAGTCAGATTACCCACCCCTTAATGGTATTTCTTGGCCGCTTTGTGGGAGTCTTGGCGAAAACAAAATTGTAGATTGGCGGCAAGTCCTACTTCTTCATGTTGGACAACAATGGCTATGCTATGTTCCATCCCCAACTAAGGCCTCTGGTTTGTTGAATTATTGACTGAACAACTAATTTTGCCCACAAAGTTGTAGGATCCAGTAACTGGCGAAATTAAGCCCACCTACAACAACATGGAATTTGCTGAAGTAGATATCCAAATGGCCTACTCCAAGGTAGGACTCTTTGTTTTTGGCACATCCTTTTGGCACAATAGCTCGGAGAATTCTTGTTGTTTTTATACATACCGCTAGGCAAAAAGACCTCAGGAATCCGAATCTCAAAGCAAAAGATTAAAACATGGGTTGTTTGTTGAGATATAACCTAAAGTTGAAAGGTCACCAATAAAGATAGCAGTGTCCCAAGCTTATATCATATCTAGCCAACCAAGCCACATTTTAGCCGGTTTGGAAGGTTTTCTGTAAATCAGTATACAGTATGTTGAAAAAGAAGTTTTATTCTAGTCAAAAGCATCCCTCAGCTGCAACAGCAACGAGCACAAAGAGATGAACACGTTGTTTGGTGTGGAAGACCTTCGCAGAGTATACCACCAGAAGAACCACTACTATGCCGAGTGTATTGAGGGCACTCATTTCACGTATGGACTTTTTAAAAATCCATTTTGGTTGTTTCTCTACGCCTTTGTGCTTTAGTGTGGCACTCGCTGTTGCTGAAAACGATAACTTCCGATTAAAAAGGACTAGTCAACTGGAGTTGTCTCGCATTGAGTTGGCATGGTTTCAGGATCACAACTGGAGACTGCATCCCAAATGGTAAAAAACTACTGACTACCATATATTTCTCTAATAAGGCCGCATCCCATAATTCAAAATCGTGCTTTTGGCCTATTCTTTCCAAACAAGCCTTAGGCAAGTTACCACTTGAATTGTAGCTTATCGACTTAGCTACAATTTGAGCGGTATTTGCTACAAAAATAGGTCAAAAACAATTTATCCCAACTATAGAACTGTACGTATTAACGAGTCCAAGAGGGCTGTTCCCAACTATTTGTAATATCCACACAATTTAGGCGTTACTGCTTGCTTAATGACAGTGACGTAGAGCTGAATGCAGAAGCAGCTTTCACCGCCTATGCTCGTCAAATGCGTGCTACGGGGCAGTGGCCGAGTTTGTGTCGTGACCGAAGAAAACTGGTGGATCGCCTGCTGCTAGATCTTGAAGCAACTGCTGGCTTCAACTCGATGTGGGACATGGACTGGCAGAAGAACAGGGAGAATGGAGTACATCTCACTTTCCTAGCCACACCTTCTGGTCTAATTCGCTTCATGAACCAAAGCTTGGGCGATCTCTTCTACGAACATCCTGAAGGCTTTGCCGAAAATAACACCGACTAGTAAGTGCTTCTGGCAATCTTGTTTCTCATCCCTTCCAACCACTCCACTTTCAGTGCTTACAAACACTTTGTGCTGGAGTTAAACCAAAAAACTACCGAAGAAGAGTACTTCAAGCGAGCTGTCCGCCAGAGAGGAAAGATTGTCTTTGACATTAATCGTCAAAGTGAGTGTCTTTTCCTCTCAAATAGAGCTCCAGTTTTTACAATTAGGAAGACCCTCTTAAATATTCGAATCAGTTTAGTCATTTTTTTATTGTTCCAATTTTTTATGTTCCTTCTTGTCAGCCAAATACCTCGACTGATAGCTCAATGTGCAAAGAGAAAGTCGAGTTTTCTGAAATGATGATGCAATCATATAACCCTAACAAAAATATTGATAAAAATCAGAAAATCGCAAATAGGTGAGGTCTCACTGTATGTTGAACTTGAGACTATCGAACACAACACACAAGCATTACTCTAGACCACTGCGCTAAGGTGTCAAATGGCCCGATCTGGATAAAGCTCTATTAAGTGAAACTCACTACCTTTTAACTATATCTTCTTATAAAGACGCGAAACGAGTTACTAACCAGGGGATCACCTTTCGAAATTTCATCTTCTCGGGGTGATAACCAAATCCTGGTATGGTCAACTGTTGAGATAAGGCGTCCTCAGACTGAATCACAGTAAAATAAATTTAGCCAGAATGTGGCAAAACGCTGACCAACCAAGTGCCTACGGCAACGTCGAAAGTGAAACTCTGCTGGGACTGGCCTACAAAGCTGTTTATGTGGATGATGCTTTGGTGGGCGTGGTTGGAATGGAGGTACTAATTCATCAAACTAGAGCCAAAATTGGAACAAAGATCCGTTTTCAGTTCCTCTACGACAAGTTGGCAGAAAAGATGAAGCAATTGGGTTGCACTCCAGACGTAAGACTTTTTGCTTTAAAAGCCGTTTGCCTGTGGTTGTGGCGTTAAGCTGTAGCGGTTTGGTGTCTACAATGTACAGCCAAACGCCTAGACAGACCTTAGTTGGTGGTTAATTGATTGCTGCTTGCAGGATGAGCACACTCGATGTTTCCTGTTGGACGAGCACGCTTACGTAGTGTTCACCAGTCAGAAAGACACTCTCTACTCCGACTTCATCAAGGCCAACACCTGGCATTCAGCAGCCACCAACACCACTCAGGGCAGGAGAAGAAAGCCGGCTACTCGACAACTGGTTCAACAGCTCCAACAACAGCAGCGCCAGAAAATGGAGGCCTTGGCTGGTGACAAGGCACTGCACCAATCTGTTGTGCTCGGCTCTTTCTTCGGACATCTCAATCGGGTGGCTGAGTGGACCATGGAAATACTCATCAAAAAAGGCTTCTACACTGAGTCTCTTTTGTTGTTGTTGTAAAAATGTGTGGTTGATACTTCTATTTGTAGAACAACATTCATTGACAACCAAGCTATGTGTGATCCAGATCCAATTGTACTGCCCGTAACTGCTGCTGCAAATATTGTCAAGGTTGAGAATAGACGGTTTTTATTTCTAAATATCAAGGCATAAAGCAAAAAGATATTTTACGGGATGATCTTTTGCTCCATTCAAATACCTTTTTCTCCTGCTTTTTTCGGCAACGTTGAGACAACTGATACTACATTAGAAAGAGCAGATCTAGGACTATACAATGGGAAAAAAAAATTAGAAAAACTTGTTGTAAAACAGCCGAGATAATCAAGTTTTGACGGGATAAATGACTAATTTGACGGCGGATTTCAATTTGAACCAAAGTTTAAAACCTTTTCAAAAGTGTCCTATCTCCCAATAAATGCCTCCAATGAGATAGTAATATTTGGAAGAGGTAATAAATCTCATTTTCAGCCATTTTTATTCGCCTTTCGTATCTTCTTGCTCTTTCTCACCGATTTCCTTGATTTCTTGCATCAACTATGTCTTATACCAGCTTCTCTATTCGGCCTCTCAGTTCACCCTACTGCTCAAATGGGTACTTCTCCTACTAATGGTATACTTTATCAACGTATTTTAATCTCTTTTTAAACAATTTTATGGTGCAGCCTTCACCACCACTTTCAAACCAACAGCTGAAGGAAGGTATTCATGTAAAGCCAAGTCCAAGTTTTATCTAGCCAACCCAACTGAGCATCACAAGGACAGTAGTCAGTCGGCAGCTTTGCTGGAGGAGAACTACTCAGAGAGGCCTTGCAAGCATAATGCTGCACAATGTGCTGTGTGGGTTTTTTCTCTGACATGTAGATACAGTTAAGTGTGACTGTAGATACAGTTGAGTTTGACTGTAGATACAGTTGAGTTTGACTGTAGATATAGTTAAGTGTGACTGTAGATACAGTTAAGTTTGACTGTAAGTACAGTTAAGTGTGACTGTAAGTACAACTAAGTTTGACTGTAGATACAGTTAAGTTTGACTGTAGATACAGTTAAGTGTGACTGTAGATACAGTTAAGTGTGACTGTAGATACAGCTAAGTGTGAGTGGCATTGTGCCATGTGCACCAACTTGCCCTTTTTATAAACATGGACTTTTAGCAAAGTCTATGCTTCTTGGGTGCACTCCACCAACTTATTGCTGGTGGTTGTCAAACAAGGCAGTAGGAGTCAGTGCTATGACAATAGGCATTGTGCCATGTCTGTACCTCCCTCTCTCTCTTTTGGCTTCCACAAAGTGGAAGCCAACTTTTACGGAGACAGTGATGAAGATGAGGAAGAGATCTACGAGTACAATCGAGATGCCTCCAGAGCAAGGCGAGAGAATGCTGGTCAAAATACCGTTATTCAAAAAGAATCTGGGGAAGAGGAAACAGACACCGTTGATAGAGCGCTCTGTCAGTCTTCTATGCCCAAGAAGAGGAAAAATATCGTCCAATGCATTAGAGACGACTTCCTCGAGGTTAGTCCAACTTGATGCCAATGCACTCAAAATTATTAGGACACTCAAGTCTGGATAACTGGGCACCCCAAAACCGGTCCCGTGGGGTGTCCAGCTATCGAGGTTTGACTGTATTTAACAAATACAGTCAGAAGCAACCACTTTTGTAGACTCCAAACCTGGCTAATTTGCAGGATGAGTCGGAACTGGCCTGCTCAAAAGCAGCTCTAGCATTAGGACAACACTTCTTCCTGCTGCTCTCGCTGCTGTCTTGGCTCCTCCTAAATAATGGATGAGTGGTGTGACACAGCCCATATGGATATGTTCTCAACCATAATTTATAGATGCGCATTTGTCTTCTCCTCCTCCTGTATTTTTTGCTAGGCTTCATTGTTTTTGTTTTGGGCTAGCGGATTGCCTAGGCTTTTTTTTTTCTTTCTCCTTTTGTAAATAAACACCTCATCGATATTTTTATCTTCTCCGGTCGATCCACTTGTTGGCAGCTATGTTTTTGAGTGATGATTTTGAGTCAGTCCTAGTCGTTTTTGATTTTTAACAATTAATTGTTGTCCTATTACTTTACTACAACTTTTTACAGTTTTTTTACAAAAGCTTTAAAACTATACAAGTAGTTTGGGAGCTTTCGAATTAGTTATTGGTTGCTGAAGCAGATATATATAGAGAATTATACACTCCAACCTCGTTGAGCCCACACTCCTAAGCACAGGCTTGTGGTTGCAGTGCTTCGAGTGCTATTTAGTCACTTTTGTGTGGCCGATGACCAAATACCGACCCAAAAGAGTGTGGCTTCTCGAATTTTTGGCTTGTTGAGCTACTTCAACTAGTTTATTTGGATATAGTATAGCGATAAACGAAAGAGAAAATTCCCTGCACGTGCAAAAATGTGAAGAATTTCCATTATCTTCGACAAGTATGGTTCTTTTAACTGTTAACTTTGCAGAGATTTGACAAAGAGACTCCTTCTATAATCTATCGCAATAGTTTGCCTCTCTCACTCTTTCTCACCTCTTTATAGTTTTGTTGTTGTTGCTGCTGCTGCTGGCTGCACTATGGCCAGCTGGCGAGGATGGGCTCAGACAGCTGTGATTTGTTGTTGTTTTGTTCCTCTTTTCCACCCATTTCTGCTATTGTGTTTCTTACGTTCCAAATAAAACTTCTCATCGATTAAAAATTGCCTTCCACATCCAAAAGCAAAAATACTTTTTTTCTAGTCAATTAAAATTTTTTCTTCCTCAACAAAACTAGCCTGCATATATACATGCGCTAGTGTCTGCAATTTGGTTTAAAATGGCCAGTAAAATTATTGAAAAAGAGCAAAATGCAAGAATGTCTAAGAGGGGCAATGCAGCACTTTGAAAATTAATTGGCTGTAGCTTAGCAAAAAACAGGGCGTAGAGCACCTCCCTCCTTTATTGCCGTCAAAAATTGTGGTTGTTGAGGCAGAAGCAGCAGAACAAATGAAAATCTGTGCTCTCCACCAAATATAAAAGTGGAATTGAAAATGTGTATGTACCATGTCGGAATCGAACCTGCCACAACACTTCTTTTACGAAAACAGCTATACTAAAATGGGACCTACCGTATAACCTCTATTAATCCTCCCCCCTCTCTCGTCACGACGGTCGGTGGTCAATGATTTTATATGGCTCAACCAGCCGACAATTGGGTACTGACACCATACTCAAAAATGTAGCTGAGATTCAGGACTATTTTTGAGTATAGTTTCAGTACCCAATTGTCGGCTGGTTGAGCAGTAAAAAATGGTTGACCACCGACTGTCGTGACGAGAGAGGGGGGAGGATTAATAAAGGTTATACGGTAATTAGAGAAAATACAGTATTCCCAATCCAATCTACTTGCTAGAAGTGGTGTATTTAGGTGAACTAGTGTAGCTTAGAACTCAATATGTACATTTATTTATACGTGTATTAGGTGTATCTATTTTTCCAATTTGTTTATTCTTTTGCTTTTTCAACTGTGGGAATGTTGAGAGCAGGGATGGGGCGGACCCACCAGAAGTCGACCTACTTCCCTCCATTGCTGGCGGA
This sequence comes from Subanguina moxae, assembly GCA_000981365.1. Classification (NCBI taxonomy): domain Eukaryota; kingdom Metazoa; phylum Nematoda; class Chromadorea; order Rhabditida; family Anguinidae; genus Subanguina; species Subanguina moxae. The sequence continues at coordinate 53,976 of BBSZ01010925.1, read as the reverse complement.
TGAATAGCTTCTAACAAAGGATGGCCCAAAAGCATAATGCTTTCAATTAAGTAATGACTGGCCGTATGCAGCCTGGCTCTTAGTCTAACATATAATAATTTTCGACACAGATTTTTTCCACTCTATTTCATCCTTTTGCGTGTCCACTCCCAGTTATTGGTTGGATGGATTAAAGGTTTAATTCTTGGTATTTTCTTTCACTTTTATCTCATTTTAAAGTGAAAAGATGCTAAGAGTGTAATCTGTGGATATGGCACGACCTTTTCAAAAACCAATTCTACTTTATCGCAGGCTATATACAGTCTGCTCCAATACTGTTGGAACACTGTTGGAGAGGAGGGAGGATTAATAGAGGTTATACAGTATACGCCCAGTTAAGTGCAACCATAGGACACTTTGCGAACTCGATCAGTGTTTTTTTTTTAACTTGACTAAAGAGTGTGTTCTTAAATTGTGCCGTCCACACGATTTCGATTTTTTGTAAATATTTTCTCTTTAGCTTTTTCATGAAACATTTTGGAAAAGACAGAAAGAAATTTGAAGATCAATAACTTAGTTTTAAAAGCTATACTTCGGATAACAAAAAGTCTTCCAAATGCTCACCAAAAAAACTCTTCAAATACTTGGTTGTTTATTACGACGACATTCTTGGAGCAAAAGCTCCCCCTTAAGGTTGTCGCTTCCCTTCACTCCCTGCAAATGAAGGAAGTGAAGAGAGGCCCTCACAACTATCTCATTTTGGTCATGCCGAAAAGTGTGTCTCCTCCTTCTCCTCCAAATTGAACAAAAACGGCCAGAGAGGGGAAGACGTAAAGCAGTCGAAGTTCCGCTCATTTTCTTGTCACACATTCATTCATATTTGATCCTTGTCTCTTTATCATTGCCGATGATAGGCCCTCAAATTCAAACCTAAGTTTATTTTAAGCATTTGGAGCAGAGGTTTGGCAACAGCTCAACCAATGATCTGGTTTGTTGTTTTGCCTGACCAATTCACTTACCCCACTTGGCTGTAGCAGCCATTGTTGACCAACCCTGCTTCTTCTAGTACTACTGCTGCTACTACTGTAATGCTAATTATTAGAGGGGTGAAAGTGATGGTATTAATGTGCCTTTCTCACCTCCAAATGGTGGCTGGAAATGCGGCTGCTGCTGCTTACAATGCAGCTGACAACCAAGTAAAATGTTTTTGTGATAAGGCTACTTGCCCTGGAGCTCTCGTTTGCATGGGCAAATGGTGTTTGATTGGAGTCAGAAATGAAGGTGTTTGCCTGTTTTGTCGTTGAAAAGTAATTTTGTAGTTTTTGTTGAAGACGGTAATGGAAGACTTGACCAGATTTGTGGTTGGGACGATGCAGAAAGACCAGTAGATTGTGCCCAGGTAAACCAGCATATTTTTCATAGGACTGTTCACAATAAGGAGATCATTAGAGTTGGTCAAAGTGGTCTGAAGTTTGTGCCTGTGAGCAAGACTTGTGCAACACCTTCGCTTATTTAAGAAGCAACATGGACACTCGCAGTTTGGGCGGACATTCCAGCGATCCTCGCAGCCAGAATGATCAACAGGAAATTTATGTAAGTCAAAAGTGTAATGTATGCACAAAGACTGCATGCTTTTTTCTTCAGAAGGAAAAAGAAGAAACTCTGTCTTTTTTTGATTCTCCCTATCCATTGGACAAAAGAAGGCAGAGTAATAGAGGATGGTACCAAGGAAACAACCTAATAATCTTACTTGTCATTATCCCCCTATGTGTTGGGGGCTTTGTAGTTTGCCTTGTTTTTCTTAACTACCATTGCAAAATGTCCTAAATGGGTAAGTTTAGAACTGAAACTTCAATGCCAATAAAACATTTTTATTAGACAATGGCTCATATTAAATAAAAACTAGTTATACCCATGCATGAACTTTTACAAAAGAGTACAAAAACGTGCATCAAGCTCAACAACGCAATATGTACATAGACTAGTCCATATAAGCACTACATAATTGTTTAAATAGCCCAACATTATAAATCTTCAGAGCCAACTACCAATAAGCTGCGTGTAGGTAGAAAAAACATATACATTTGGTAGTCCAAAAGAAAAACATAGAGAAATACTAAAAATTTGTAATTTTCAACCTGTCTACCTTCCCCCGTCAATTAATAACACTTCACAGAAGACAGCTCATGGTCAATGGGGTGACCAACCATCAAAACGACAAAAAACCTGAGGTAAACGACCAGATTTTAAAAAATCCGTTTATTGTCAAGAATTTAACATCAACTACAATAAGATACTCGATTTGACTACAATAGAAGACTAATCAAAAATATTTCTTGCTGGACACGGAGGCCGTTGCTGCACTCACATGATGAACACCATTGCTGAATATGTGCTTCCATAAATTTTCCCAACTCCACTCCACGCCTTGATCAATCTTTTGCCCAAAATCACGCATCTTTCCAGAGTAGCGCGAGTAAGCCCACATGGACAGGAGGAACAACGACAAAACAAGCACGAGTGAAAAAAATGAGGCTATGTAGTCCAAGGAGAAGAGCTGGAAAATTTCTTGAAAGAAATAATTTGCCACCATCAAAGAGACGAGCACGGCAGGAGTACGCATTGACTTGAACAAATTCTTAGAGCTGTTTACCTTCACGAAACTTTCATATGCCTCCTTAAAACCTACATGTTTTGAAACACAACCATAATAATGCGCAATAAACCTACAGCTATATCTACTTCAAGCCTCTCCAAAAACTGGTAACTCAGTTCTGATCCTCCCATTTTTTTGGCCGTTTTGAAATGGCGGACGGCTTCGCCCTTGCAACGATTATTTTCCGCCTGCAAGTCTGCTGTAGACATGTAAGGAGCATCTCCTCCACAGACTTCTTCCATCGACTTAGTGTAAAGGGCTTTGGCACTAGCAACAGCTGCCAAATTATTTGCTTCGGCAGTTGCCTAATAAAATAGTAAGTAGGCTAATGGAATAATAGATCAAAATATCTTACAGAGAGCATAGACTTGGGCTCAGGCAAGTCCTGTCCATGGAATATTTCCGTATAAGCCTGAAAAATGGAATTTCGACTTGCTGCTGAACAAAATCTTAATATATTACCTTGAAGTATACCACCAGCTCTCTGCACGTGACGGGCTGTCCATTAATGCACTTGACAACCACATTGTTTGAGTCCAATAGACGCGGAACTAGCGTGCGAAGATGCTGCTGGAACTCGTCATTGATGTCTGCAAAGAAGAACAAATGTAACAAGTTATGACAAAAAAAAATCAGACGATTACTCTTTAGTTCACCCATAAATTGAGCGCTAGTTGCAACATCAAGACCAGGATGAGGCATCAAATAACATTGAATATCGTCAAAAGATTCCCGAATGTGCCTTCGAAGCTGCTGAAGTTCTGGGTGTTGCCTTTCGCTAATCTGCAGTAAAATTTGTAGTAAGATGCATTTCACCTCAACGAGCCTAATTTAAAAGTTTGCCACTCTTAGACGGTTTTTTTATGCCCAATAACAATTGAAACTAGGGAATTAAGCTGCGGTTAAAAACCATAGAAGATGCCGTGGCGACATTTCTCCACGTAGTATATCAAAATTTTCAGTGTGAGCTGAGCTTATAAAAACTTTGGCCTAGAAGAAGTTATGACCATATAAAAGTGGCAGGACTTCCTTGAGCAACGTCTACAACCTAGCTCCAAATAACCTACTCACCATAAGTCTTTTGTCCAAAATTCTTTGTCCGCCCTGAGATCCGTATTCGGCTTCATATGGGTAACTCCAGTCCCGAACGACAAAGAGCAAGGACTAAGTGTATGAAAACATAATGACCGTTTGCTTCACCTAGAAAAAACGTTACCTGAAATGGCTTTGAATTGACGTTGTCTTCCAGGGCCAGACGACCATAATCCGTAAATAACTGGAGGTGCTGAAGATCATCTTCCTGGATGCTGTAATTTAACAAATTAAGACCAATACAAAAAAAAAAGCATTTACTTCTGACTGAGATTGAAAATCTGAACGGACGAAACCATGGTGGATAAAGCAAAGATCACAGCGCAGTCCTTGACGGTGCTCTGTGAATCGAATGCACCCTGGAAATCACGCACTTAATTTAAACGAATAAAATTGAAGAATTCTTACCTGAGTGTCCATGAGCAAGATAGCTATTTCTTCCCCGTTGCGATCCTTTACGATAAACGGCTCAGACCAAACAATAATACCACTGGTAACCCGATCACCACCACCACGCCAATTGAACCCTAGCAAACTAGGTTCCGCTTCCAGCCAATTGTCTTCCGAGCTATCGCCAAGGTTTTGGTGTTTCAAGTAGCGTAAGAAGAAATTTAGCAAAAAACTCTTCCCTTTGCGATACCCGCCTGCTACGCCTATGACGGACACCTAAAATGAAGTTTCTCCAAAGGGCTAATACGTAGAATAGAGTCAACCAGACTTTCTTGTCGGCAACTTTGGGATCCAATAGAATCTTTTCCAGAAAATCCACGTTCAGTTTAAACGTGTGATCTTCCTCCACAGGCTCAATGATCTCTAAAAAGTTAACTATGCTAGAGTTGAATTAAAAGGCAAGAAGTAAAAATCTACTTACGCACTGGACCAGGTGAACTCGGAAACACAGCCTTCGGATGCTCAACGTACTCTTCACCCACAATTGGATTCGGGATTTCCTGAATATGGCCAGACATAACACCAGAGAGCTGAAAAATAAGAGTTTGAAAGCATTTCTAAGGGAGTTCCCACTGCAACGAAAATGCCAGCAATGCCTATATACGAACGCGGGCCGAAAAAAATAGCGTAAACAAATACGCATGCGGAGGTTATATTTTAAAATCACAAGCTGGACGCAGTAGTCAATGACCGTCCTGAAGCGAATTCTTGTCTGGCACTCTCTCATGTGTGCCAAAAAGGCCACTTATTTAAATTCTAAAACCCAACGGCAACCGACCAAGGACTATACCTTACCTTTTTCATGGAATCAAAGTAGAATATCTTCGCCGTTTCCACTATATTAGGAGTCTGAATGATGTCCCAGTCACCCTGCTTTAATTTGTTGGCACCGAGAAACACATCAAAGCTGGCCTATTGACAGATAAAACAACAAGTAAAAAGAATTTAATAAAATAATCACCTCAACGAGATCGTCAAGCATCTGACAGAAGCGAGTGGAATGATCGTCGTCAATGAAAGTGTTCTCTGAGGCAAACTTTTCAACAGCCTGCTTCTTGTAATTATCATGCATTACCTCCAATTCATCGTCCTGCAGATAATTACCCTTGCATGCCTAAAGTATGAAACAGCTCACAAAACATTCAAGTGCACAAATCATACCTCCATCATGGCTTCATTGTACAACAACTGAGCACTCAGAATAGCAGAAACGTTATCGGAGATTTCCTTGCAAGCAAGCGACATTTTTCCTTTTCTTTTTGCTCTGCTTTTACGCTCTGAAAAGATACGCTAAATAGAATCTAAAAATTCAGTTGCAAACAATTAAGAGCAGACAATATATATCCTATCAGCAAATTTACGCTTTTTTCTCAACCGCTTTCAAATTTAAAATGAGAAGCAGAGACACTATGGCACAACATGAACTCAGAATAAATTGATTCGGAAATAAGTTGACAACAATTTTTTCTGACACAATTTGATTCGGATTCGATGTCGGCCAAATTCGATTCATACGGTAGATTAATTGACATTCAAAAATATCTGACGAAATGCCAAGTGGTCGTAACTTATAATTCCTCAGAAATATAATTCGAATTCATTTTTAGAAGAATTTTTCTTCTGCTTGCATACTACTTTTTTATGTGTGAATCTTTCATGCGCCATTATCTTTAACTTGTTTAGGCCTTACAAAATTTTAAAGTGCTTTCAACGTTGTATAATATAATGAAGAATGATCACGAAGAAAGCAAAGCTGCTCTGGAAGGTTGGATCAAAGAGGTCAAAGCAAGGCATAACATGCAGTTGCAAAATATTCAGGTATGGTCTTTCTCACATTATCTAATTTATCGAACTTATTTAGCTCCTTGCTTCTGCAACACACTTGGATGAAGCTGGCTTCAGAACATTAGATTCGACTTTAAAAAAAGTTACAGCTTTTATGAAGAAGTTGAAAAATATAGGTACGAATGTCACTCCTGCCTCACTACTACCTGAACTAGAAAAGCTTAATGTTTCAAAATTCTTGGATGAAATTGCAATGAATATTTGCGAAGCAAAGATCAAGATTTCTGATCTTTCTTCTCTTATAGTGTTCTGTGTAAAGGTAATGCGCTTGTATGTCATGACAAATTTTGGTTCCAGCCTTTTTACTTTCTATTGTTTTTTTTAGGTGGCGTCCATGTACAGTGCATTTCCGGTAGGCAGCATTTACATGAGGCTTCTTAATGTTCTATTAGGAAGCAGAATCTGATTCAGGTCACATCTGATCATATTTAGGACATTCTTACTTCTGAGCTCAAAAAACATGTGCCATTCAAGAAGACCGATGCTATTACGAACCCCTCCAAGTTGCGAGTTGATTTGAAGTGAGTCACATGTGTGAGGGCTATTTTGTGAAAATCTTCTTGATTTTTAGGTTTCTTGCAGAGTTGGTTCTCAATGGAGTGCTTCAAAGAGAAGGCGTCCAACTCTTGGGTTCAGCTCTATCGTTTGTGGTCAACACGGATAGGTCTGAGCATGTTAATGTCAATATTCTGCTGCCTCTCTGTCGTTCGCTCCTCTTCGACATCACCAATTTGGTTCCGTTAACGCAACTACGTTTTTCAAAGATGATTGATGCTGATGTCACCAACTATGGGCTTGCTTCTACTGTTTTGAGTGATGATCAAAGGAATGCGGTCGTGAATCTTTTAACTTCATACCTTGATGGTCTCATTCAACATGTCAATGAGGTGCGGACAGAGATGAATCGGCTGCAAAAGTCTATCAAACGACAAGAAAGGACGAGAGGTACGTAAACTGAACAATTAAACTGCATAAACTTCTCGGCTTTTCAGGTGACGCTTCGGCTGATGACCGTCAAAAATTTGACCATGCAAAGGTAATGATTTTTGCTTCCTAGTCATCAGGTGCAACCGCAGTAAACCGTCGTTTTTTGTGATAAATGGTTATGGATTTAGTTTATTGCGAAAAAAAAATTCAGTTAATTTTTTTTTTCAGTTATCCCTGTTTTCTTGGTGTAATTTGACTTAATTGAGAACTGTTTACTGTTGAAAAATCTTGTCGTAATCCAATGCAGCAACTCACTTTTTTCAGGTTAATTACGAAAGGCTGCTTCAAAATGCAACTGACCTGTCCGAATGCTTGGGCAAGGAATTACCAACTATGGTGGAGGAGCCTAGTGATGACGAACAAGATGAGTTGGCTGCCAAAAAAATAGACCTCGCACTCAATGAAGGTCGACTTATGCTTTGGCCAGATGTGGATACTCAACTTTTCTACGAAAAGCTCAGTGATGTGCGTCGAATGGGTTTCCGTGTCTCATCCGAGTCTATTGATGAGGAGGAAAAAGAGGTTGACAACGCGGATGCTGAAAATGCGGAAGCCGGTGCCAAATTTGTTGCCCAGGAAATTAATGAGTCGATCGACAACGTGGATATGTCAAATCTTGAGGCCAGTGAAGAATTGCATGCAGACTCTGATGGTGAACAGAGCCAAATAGATGAAGACGACGAAGAAATTATGTCTGATGAAGAAACTGCGAAGTCTCCTGTCAACGAGGGTAACTTTTTTCAGTCCAACTTTACTACTGTAAGGATGGCTTATTGCACGAATTCTGATACGGCCACGCCCTCTCTCACTGAAACGCGAGTTATAAATTTTTACGGCTTAGCTATCAGAAAATTTACTGGTGAACCCAAGCTCGCGTATTTTGATTACAGTTCAGAGCTCCGACCGTTGAGAAGGAGTGCAATTTTACAATAGAGCAGTGTAAATTTTCGTGTATCAAAACCCTTTTTAGGCGAATTGAGCGATGATTTGCACAAGATGTCCAGCCAAGAATTGAGCGCTCGAGGTCATGCCATTTCCACTACAATCAAAGAATTTTTGGCGAAGCTAACGTATTGCATCAACAGAGAACTTATCGACAATGCTGCCTTAGAATTTATGGCACATTTTAATAGAAAAACTTTCCGGAAGAGATTAGTGCAGCATCTGCTTAAGGCTCCCATTGATCGGTTGGACTTGCTTGTGTGTTATTATCTTTATTATTCGAGCTGCTGATTTTAACCCGGGTACTCCTTTCCAGCCCTTCTATGCTCGCTTCTTAGCAGTTTTGAAATTGGTAATTCCTGAAGTGGCCATGCAAGTCATGCACGAACTGTTGAGTAAGTTTCGCGATGTAACCAAAAAGTCCATTGAAGCACCGAAGAAGTTTGAGAAAAAGGTGAACTTCCGAGTTGATGCAAAAGTGCACTTTAGCAAATTTATCTCAGAACTGGTAATGAATTTATGTCCTTGTTACGTCAAAAAAAAATTTCTCACTTTTTTTCTTAGGCCAAGTTTTCGATAGTGCCTAAGGCTGAAGCGCTGACTTGTCTTCGATCTCTTCTCGTAGATCTAAAGTCGTACAAGGTTGATTGCTAAACTTCTTCAAATATGAGCTTGATCTGATCAATCTTCTAGGTTGACATGCTGTGTGCTATGATCGAGTCTATGGGACTTTTCTTGTATCGATCACCTGAGAGTCATGCCAAGATGAACACTATAATGGAAGTCATGCGTACCAAGTCCTTGAAGGTTAAGGATGCTAGGCAACAGGTTTTTCTTCTTCCTCTTTTCAATATTACTTGACTTGATTTCTTAGATCTTGCTCGACAATGCTTATTTTTCTGTCATTCCTCCTGAAGACCAAAGTTCGCCGATTCGTCGTTTGCCTCCCGTCTATGAGTTTTTGCAAAAAAAGATAATTTCGTCCGATAACAGACTGACAACTTTTCGAAAAATCAATTGGGATGACGAAGAATTGAAAGGTGAGATCCTTTTTTAGTGGTGGGACGGACTTACCATCGCACCTATTTCAGACTTCGTGATGAGCATGCTGTCCAATCCCTGCAGCGTTCGCTTTGAAGACTTGGACAGGCTGGCATCTTTAGTTGGAGCTCTTTCCGACCATCACAAGTGGATTGGTATAGAAGTGCTCGATGATGTTTTGGAATTTATCCGTCTTTCTTTGGAATTCAATCAAAATTCTCTGCAGCAACGTTGTACGTCCTCGGTCATTTATTTGGGCGAACTGTTTAATTACAATGTGTGTGGAACTTCCATCGTTTTCAAGGTTGTTTTGCCGAAATGGGCTTTGACTCTTTTTACCAAGACTTTCTGCAGGTTTTGTACCAACTGATCACATTTAACGTTTCAAAGGGAGATCTGGTGGATAATTTAATCGTCGCCTCTGTAAGGATTCGTCTAGCCTATGAAATGCTTAATGTAATTGGGGAGTTCTTTCTCAAAGGATCTGCAAAAACCAGGTCTTAGTTTTCGATTAGGAAATAAATTATTTCAAATAATACTGTCTATTTTTCAGGATGGATTGCTTTCTCTACTACTATCTTCGGTTTTATTATGAGACTTTGGAGAAGTGGGCAGAGTTGGAAACCGAACTGGGTGAATTTCCGAAGGAAATCCAGGTGTTTTTGTGTTCTTAACTTCCTTGGTCTTCAAACCTTGCCTTTAGTATAACGTAGACGAGCACTTAAAGAAATGGCGTTCAAAAGAGAAGTTTCCAAAGTCGTTGACCGAAACAAAGGAGGTTTTGGAGACTATTGAGAAAAAATATAAGAATAGGGTCAGATTGAATTATTAAAGTGAAACCTAAAAAATATAAAATTGACCTTCAGGTGGAAGAAATTTTGCAAGGCATTCGTGTTCACCATGGAGATGATGAAAGAGATGAAGGTCGGTTGAAATGCATCGTGGAAGAAGACGATGAAGAGTATCGGTGAGGACTTGCATTAATCGCTGTCGCACCCGTTCATCGCATATCTTTAGCGATGATGAAGCTAATCGAAACAACAGGAGGTTCGGTGCTCGGCAGGTAGAAGAAGAAGTCACTGCGGAGGTGGATAAAGCGAACGAAGCCATCGATGAGAGTGAAGAAACAATTCGTGTGCATACTGATCGACGTGTTTTGCCTGAGGATGAAGGTATAGAGGACTTTCTTGATTATGCTTCATAATTAAGGCTTCCTCCGTTTTTTTTTATTGTCTTTTAAAAGTTGACAATTCTTGAATCACCCTAAAGTTATAAACAAGATTTTGTAAACTTTCTTTTTTCAGACTTCATGCGGGATCTGGACAGAATCATGAGTGAAACAATGCAGGTATAATAATATCTTTCTTTATTAATATTGCAAAGGCACAACACCAAATAACAATTTTTGTAAGGGAATTACATAGAAAATCTGACTGTTTCTGATTACCTTCCACATTATTCTCTTACCTAAATACCAGACTCAAATGAAATTAATTCATTAAAGGTGACTCACTAAAGTCATCATCTATTCTTTGTCTGGTTTGTTAGTCTCATATATGTTTCACCCACATGCATTTCAACTTTTTGACTATGTATTCCCGTCGCTGAAACTCTTAAAGTAGTCAGGTGGAGACCGATTACAGAACCTTAAACCAGATGGAGAATAGATCATGATGGACACCGCATTTGCTGAAAGGATAGTAATTTAAACTTACCGGTATTTTTTCTGATTTTGTATGTGGAAGTAGGAGCAATTTTTTGAGAACATCCTAGTATGTTTGCTGTTAGTTATCCACTGTTTCCGTTTTCCATTTTCGTGGATCTACTAATGTGCATATAAATTTGGAAGTATGTTCACGTCGTGATTTTAACAAATATCTTCATTTCCGTTATTTTTAGAAACCGTTTTACTTTTAATTGTAAAAGTTATAAATTTTGATGTTACGCCTTCGCCACACTTCATTTTGCTGTACTGGGGAGGGCGTTTTGAAGATGGCGGGGAGGTTTTCTAGCGATAAAAGATTCAACTGTTTTCCCTCTATTTCATTATAGAGCTAACACAAGAAATTTAAAGAGAACACTAGACTGATGCTTCTCATCTTCTTGCATTTGCATTCTTGATAAAATTGCTAGTTTATAGATAGATAGGCTGGTCACTTTTTCGACAATCTCTTAAGTTTATTTTATTTCCTTTCAGTCCATTGCACTTGTTTAATTTTCAAAGAAGTTGCCTTTGCGTAGAATGAATTTCATTTTGCCAAACAAACTTAAATAATTGGTGGGGTCCAAGTAGAATTGACTGAGACAGCTCAATTTAAATTTGCGGGTAAATTGATTACTGGCCTGCCAAGCTTGTAGAGGAAAACATTTTTTCAATTAAAAAAGTTAAATTGTGTTTTAAATTGGGTTTTCCAATATCGTTGATATAATATAGGCTTTGTGATAAGATAAGTAAAAACTTTTCCGACTTTTTAAAGGTTGGACGGGATAGAAATAACAAATGGATACTTTGTAGGCTTTATAGCAGCAATAGATTTAGGACATCAGTGAAAAAAGAAACGTCGAAATTATTTATAATTTTTTGGTTAAAAAAGTTAGAAACGGTTAGTATCTTCTAGGAAAAAATTAACATTGCCAAAGGCGAACTAGTGCAAAATAGTCATTGAAGGGGTATACGCGTCAAAGACAATCAAATGGGGTACCGTTATGCTTCTTCAATTATGCATTGCTGAATCTTGATGTGAAGTATTGACACTTTCGGCCTTTATTGTACTCTTTCAGACCATTCCTGTTGCGTTGAAAGGACCTATGACAGATCTTGAAGTTCCTCCTCTTGCTCGCCAAAAATTTGAAAGGAAAATTACTTTTGGTAAATGTTTGAATTGATCCTACTAATTATTAGAAAGTAATACTAAAGTTGCATTTAGCCACAGATTCTGCCCCCACATCATTTGGAAACATTAGCACTACTTCAATTTTACCAGCTGAAAAGAGTTTTGAAAAGCAACCTTTCCAAATTGCTTTAATGACACGTGGCAAGAATAATAGAACGGTTCTAAAGGCTGTCAAACTGGAATCATCAGAGAACATGCATGAAAGGTTATAATAGTAGTTTGTCTTGCAAATGACGTATAATTCTTTTTATTTAGCTGGCGTCATTACCAAGAGCAGCGTGAAAAAGAGCGTCGAGAGATGAAGCATGTCACTTTGGCTATGAACGAAAGGATTCAACATCAACAACAGGAAGAACAGTTGCAAAATATCAATGAAGTGTTAAGTGGGCTTCGCATGAAAAGCGTTAGTGAGGAATAATAAGTGCGTTATTGTTGGTCGCCGTTGTTTTGAGCGGTTATAAGGATGAGTCTTTACGCTAAATTATCGTCGGCGGTAAGATCAAAGGTTTTTTGTCAATGTGGCATGCCCTTGGTGGTCACAAACGGGCGGAAAAGATTGGATTTGACATTGGGTTTAGCAGCAACCGACAAACATAGTCCGGTTACTATGTATTTTAAACAAGAAATGGAGAAAATACTGTCAGTTTTTAATTTTTTGGAGTAAAATAAATAATATGATGGGTTTAATAGTGTAGTTTTCTTTTTACAATAAACACAAGAGTGAAAAAAAACTTACTGACATTTTCTTCGTGTGCGTTATGCATGTCTTAGGACATTAGCTGATGAAGAGTCGGCATGAAATAAATGAAAATATTATAAGCAATAGAAATGCTTTTGTTGGAAGTGAATAATCTTGAGCTGCATTGCACAGATTTCCGGTGCACAAGCAAACCTAGAAAATTGATGCGAGACATCGTGCCTTTATATTGTATGCTTCGTCCTGGTCGTATTTTTACCATTTGATTTGCTCGTCCCTCTTCCATCCAACCAGGTTGATAATTTCTAGTAGATGCCTCCATTTTTGCACATCCATCTTTGTGTGCCGGATAGTCGAAGTTGACACGTTGATCACAACCTGCTCCCACCTTAATTTTATCATTAAGTTTTTGCGTTTCGATTTTCATCGGAACAATCTAACAAACCCAGTATTTTTGTAGACCAACCTAAGAGATGATTCAATTTAATTAAGAAAACATTTTTTACGACAAGATGTCTACTTTCATTGTTACTGTGACGCATGCATCTTGAGCGATTCCACATTCGACGACTTCCATTTCACAAAAAGGCTAAAATGTTGGGAATTAAAGAACCGAGCAGATATGGTAGATAATACCTGGTTTAGTCTTTGACGAACACGGAATTGATCTAAGTGTGCATTTGATATATTTTTTGAGGGACATTTGCATAACGACACTTGCTCACCACAACATTTACGTGTCGAAGGACATGCAAATTGTGATTAAAACTTTTGATTGTGAGAGACATAAAGTGGTCGATGGAGTGACCATAAGTGATACCATTGTTATTTTTTTCATAACAAATGCTTGCTTCGGCGGCATTGTAGAATGTAAAGCCTCTAATTCTTTACTATAATTAGCCTTGCACATTGCAAAGCGCTACTGCATGTTGTTTAACACATTCTACGTGAAAGCGACTGTTCAGTTACTCATGTACCCTTTCTTATGCTTTAGCGCGAAAACCCCAGTTCGCAAAAGTCGTCCAACCAATTACTGTAGTGTGATTCCAATCAACTATAAAATAAAAGAACTACCTAGTTGGGTAGTATCCCCAGGGAAGCTCATACACGCCATGCAGAAAAGTCTGTTTGTACCAATGATGCTCGTCTTTGTTTGCTGGACTGTACACAGTCCGAACAACACCAACCACAAGCGCACATTCATGTTGATTAATGTACACGCAAATAAAAGAGATTGGGAAATAAGGCAAATTACTTCAAAATCATTTGGGTAATGCAAATGGAAACAGTTTTAGCAAATTGTAGCTAGTGATGGCTGACAAAGGGGTCCTCTGAAGAAAAATGGCATGTGAATCTTTGTAATAGCACAATCATAAGATCAGCACTAAGTACCTCGAGTAACAATGCAATGAAAAATTATGAAACATTTGGTTTTTGCTTGTTGTCCAGCTGTCATGTCATCCGCATCAATAGTCTGAAAAATGCGTGTTACAGCTGACAAGTTACTAGATCAATATAGCAGCACTCTGCTCAATCAAGAACATTGTCTCTCTTAAATTATTCAACGGAATTGTTGCCAACCCACATTAAAGTAACAATTGCAATTAGGAGGGTGACAAGCTGTGCGAAAAGGGAAGAGAGGAATTGCTCCAAATAGGCCAACAAGGTGTGGTAGAGACTTTTTTTTGTTGTTGACTCTCCTTTTTATTTAACAAAATAGGTGAGGCTTAAATTTATTGGTCGTAGTGGTTTATTTTGGTTATCAAAATTGCACAAAAAGAATGGTTCTCTGATCCGACATTTTTGAGTTAAACCATATCTAACTGATAGCTCTCCCTGCTAAATAACCTCATCGCTGTGGGTAGTTAATTTTTGCTATACTATTGGAAAAGAGATACTGATTCATCCCAAGTTCAATAACAACAAACAAATAGGCCTGAGGCAGAATGAAAATAGGCAAATGTTTGGCCTCCTTTTCTCAACAAAATAATAGAAAGAGGAAATTGCAGTAGAAGGAAAAGAGAGTTCAACTGTTGAGGGTCTTACCCCTCCTAATGATACCGATAAAAGTGGCCAAATCGAAAAGAGGAGTAGCCTACTTCTCCCAAAAATAGTGAAGATTTGCTGGATTCCTCCAATCCCTTGACTCTTTCTTGACTTAGGCTTCTAAGGATGCATCCCAAAGGAGGGAGACATCCAACTGTGCCTTTCTCTTTTTTCATCTCGATGATGGGGTAGCAGCCGTAAAAAGGGGAGGACTTGACTTCAGCAATATGGCTGCCGCTGCTGCTACCAGATTATCCATCCTATATGGCTTCATTGGCTAGACAAATGTTGTGTTTCCGTTGTTGCTTCTTCTCAAATAGCTATTTCCTACTGCCTGCTCTCAAAATTCGATTGTAGAGGCGTCAAAGTTATTATGGACTTTTAGTGGGGGAGTGCTTCCCCACTCCCAACAACAAAATGTTTGAGGGAGTGCTAAGCCATACTTCCTTGCCTTGTTGTTTTTGGGTGTAAATAGTGCTGCTGCTGCTCAACATATGATTCTTTTTGGCGTCAATAAGGAATATGTTTTGGAAAAGAAATTAAATTGGGTGGTGGGTTGGTCAATACTCTTTAAGTGTACATATTTGAGAGGGGGATAAGGAGCTGTGTGTCTCAATGATCTTTGTATCTCATAAAAAAGAAGATCCCGAGCTATTCTAATTGAAGGCAATAATTCTTGGATATGTGAATTTCGGTTGTTTACATTCATAGCATTGCGAGCAAGTTATTTTTATTTCATTTTGAATACAATTGCGTTTCCAACACATTACTATCACATATGAATACATTAAGGAGCCATACCCAGTCTGCCACTACTTGCATGTTGATCGCCAGTGATCTGCCATACCTCAACAAATGAAGCGTTCGTTTCACGTGCTACACAAATTCAAGCATTTGTGCAGTGGTCAAGAACTGACAATTCGCTCTTCTTATTCGAATTTAGAATGCTTGCCATCAAGCCTTCTAGACCAATTGTTCAGCAGTGTGGCCAACGAACCCAACCACTTGAAGTCACTTAGTTTTGTCTCTTTTCTATTACAGCCTGAAATACAGCAAATACCTTTGACAGTTGGTTGTGAACCCAACGATATTGTGCACTACCTGTACTCGCCCGGAAACTTTTTTGAGTGTAAGAAAATTCTACACATGTTTAATGCAATTTAAATGAGCAAAGAACAAGTTGATAAAACATGCCATCTGGCTAAACAGGTCAGTTGTCCAGCTGAATAGACTCTATTACCTTCCAGTTATTTTCAGCGATTTGAGGAAGCAACTGATGCTTGCCCATTTGAACTATGGATACATTGCAAATTTTCGGACCCTAACATGGCTTTTAATAGCAAGAGGCTAGAAAATAGAACAACGATGGAATATTTAGATATTTGTATAACTGTGGAATCACTTATTATAACGAGAGAATTTATGTTGAAAGTTCAGACGAATAAATGTTTTACAGAAAAACCTGTTCAACAGTCAATCTTGTAGGTTAATAGGACTACAAGCGTTTAGGTGTTAGTGTGAAAGTCGACAATTTGAAGCACAAAAAACTGGCTACAATTCCCTATTGCCTAGGCAAAAAAGGCACACTTTCGACTAGTAATAATGCTATTAAAAAGCCGAACAAAGGATGGACTATTTGTTTGACTGGCATGACCACTTAGTCCAATTTATTTTATAAAGTCCACAAAGGAGCAGCGGAAAAGCCAATAATGATTGATGTTATAGGGGCTAGATAAAAAAACACGCACGGCCGTTTAAATAAGAAGGAGTCTAAAATATTTTTGAATATAGTCAAGTTTACACTCCAAACATACAGTCAAGTCTGTGTATAAGGACATTGAGTGCATATTTTTTCCGGTCCCCAGCACCTACATTAAATCGAGACTCGACTGTATCAGCACAAATAGTTTTTGTCGTAACGCGATATACATTACAACAGATATATTTTGAACAGTATTTGTCTCAAGAGTAGTGAGTAAAATTGTCCTATCAGGAATATTATTTATTCAATTTCGCGCGTCATGCTGTGTTGTAAATTGTGAGGTGATAATAAAAAAAGTTAGTAGGAAAAGAAGTGGAAGAAGTGAACGGTAGGTTCTAGTATTAGATCTACAGTAATTAGTGTGTGATAATCCTTTGTGTGTAAATTCTAGAGAGAATACACACAACACTATTATCACTTCTACTAAATATTGGACAATCCTGAGTTAGGATGGTCAAATTAAATTGGCAGAAATTAGTCATCATAAACTTGCCACTCTCCTAATCTCTGTTGAATTGCAATGATAAATCTCTGGATTTGCTTTTCTCGCATTTAATTCGCTCCATTATTATTATTATTATTTATTTATGATAGAATTCCTTTTAATTGTTTTTTAATCCGTCTTTAGACCAGCTTTTTTAGGTTGATGGAACGAGTTTGTGGAAAAGGTGCTCTTGCCATGTCTAATGCAGACTTGCAGGTGGAAAATGATCGTTGCAAACGCGAAGCCGTCCATCACTTCAAAAACGGGAGGGTCGGGACTGAGTTACCGCTTTCAGGAGAGGCTTGAAGTAGATATCGCTGTAGGTTTATTGCGCATTATTATGGTTGTGTTCTAAAACATATAGTTTTTAAAGAAGGCATACGAGAATTTTCACAAGCTGAATGACTTGAAGGATCCGTATAAGCTGCTGCTAACACCTCTTGTTCTTCTGTTCTATCTCGTGGCGGTCCTCATCTTGGAATATCTTTTCACAATCATATCGCTGAATGCCCTGGCATACTTTTTTTCCATCGTGCGAATTCTCGATGTGAGTCTCTTGGTGGCATGGGGGTATGTATATTGGACTGGGAATGTGCAGTGCTGCGGGAGGAGCATAGATCATGCTGTACAATGGAGCTGGAGTGTCATACGGCAGTTTGTTTTTAAAGGACGTCCAACAGGCGCAGTTCAAACTGTACTGTTTGGGAGAGACATGTGGAAGCGCTGCTCACGAACTTGTGGTAGTGATCAAGAAAATGGACCTCTAATGCCGCGTTAAACTTGTTTTGCACCTGTATTGTAAAGAAACGTTGTCATATTGTCTTTTTGGGTAAAATATCTTCGGTGATGCTTTAGGCGGTGCGTTTATCTATTCGTGGTTATTCTACTGTTGTTTTTCAGGCTTTTCATTGGGATTTTAGAGATAAATTATGTGTTCACATAAGGGATCATGTTAATTTCTACTGCATGCTACTCTAATTAGCCACCGTAAAGCTTATCTTTTATTGAAAATGTCGGAAAATTTTTAGGTGGATCATGAGATTTCTGGGCTTTGGGATATTGGCAAATTTTCGTTTTACGGCATAGATTAGCCGGAAAGTGATCAAGGTGTATTTTCGTGTTGCTTCCATGGGTTTTTTCGCTGTAGGTGAATCCACCTAGTGACAATTTTTATGCTGGTTGAATTAAGATTCGAGCCCAATTCTGAGTCAGTCTGGAGTTCCTGTGTAATTTCACCTCTATGTTTACAAATGTTAATAGCTGACGAAACGCCTATGTACCAAAAAATTTAGTCGGAATAAGGAACACTAAAAAAATACAGCCAAATTAAAATTCAGACACAAAAATTACGCAACTCTATGCATTATTATATTATAGCTCATCAACAGAGCTGTCTGATAAGATAAAGAAATAAATGGTGTTTAGGTTTCATAATCTTCTTTCTGCTAGCACTGAGCAGTTTTTTATCTTATTAGAAAGTCCATTCCCGTAAATAGGCAGTGCTGGTGCATAGAAGCTGCCTTATAAATTTCCAATACTTTTACTTTTAAGATGTCTACTGTTATGTCTGGCCATATCCAAGACATGTCGAATCCAATTGTGGGTGAAGAGAGCCTTGAGTATTTGGAGAAGGTGTTTCCGAGTTCACCTGGTCCAGTGCGTAAGTTGATTTTTGCTTCTTGCCT
Organism: Subanguina moxae; assembly: GCA_000981365.1. Taxonomy (NCBI): domain Eukaryota; kingdom Metazoa; phylum Nematoda; class Chromadorea; order Rhabditida; family Anguinidae; genus Subanguina; species Subanguina moxae. Next base: position 35,416 of record BBSZ01010925.1, on the reverse strand, counting down.
TTTGATTCAACTTTAGCATAGTTTACTTTTTAGAGATCATTGAGCCTGCGGAGAAAAATCACACGTTTAAACTGAACGTGGATTCTCTGGAAAAAATCCTATTGGATCCCAAGGTCGCCGACAAAAAGGTCTGGTTGACTCTATTCTACGTATTAGCCCTTTGGAGACATTTTATTTTAGGTGTCCGTCATAGGCGTAGCAGGCAGAGGCCGCGGAGGGAAGAGTTTTTTGCTGAATTTCTTCTTGCGCTACTTGAAACACAAAAGCCTTGGAGATAGTTTGGAAGACAATTGGCTGGAGGCGGAACCTAGTTTGCTAGGGTTCAATTGGCGTAGCGGTTATGATCCCGTTACCAGTGGTATTGTCGTTTGGTCTGAGCCATTTATCGTAAAGGATCGCAACGGGGAAGAAATAGCCATCTTGCTCATGGACACTCAGGTAAGAATTTGTTAATTTCATTCGTTTAAACTGAGTAAATGATTTCCAGGGTACATTCAATTTACAGAGCAGTGTCAAGGACTGCGCTGTGATCTTTGCTTTGTCCACCATGATTTCTTCCGTCCAGATTTACAATCTCAGTCACAAGTAAATGATTTTTTTTGTATTGTTCTTAATTTTGTTAAATTATAGCTTCAATTCAAATGATCTTCAATACCTCCAATATTTTACGGAATATGGTCGCCTGGTTCTGGAAGACAACGTCAATGTAAAGCCATTTCAAGTAAGAACTTTTCTAGGCAGTGCAGTGAGTCATTATAATTTCACACACTTAGTCCTTGCTCTTTCTCGTTCGAGACTGGGATTACCCAGATGAAGCCGAATACGGATTTGAGGGTGGAAAAGTGATTTTGGACGAAGCGCTTATGGTGAGTAGATTATTTGGGGCCAGGTTATAGACGTTATTCAAGGAAGTTCTGCCACTTTTGTTGTAATTATATATCCAAAAAGTTAGTTCGAGCTAAGTAGATCTGTAAAAGTAGGGTTTCAATATTTAAGATAGAATAAAGTTATGTTAATTTTCGGTTGCGAAAACTTTTTCAATTAAACTCTTTGAGGCGGTATGTATTTATTTATCTTGATGTTTATTGCAGATCAACGAAGGACAACATCCAGAGCTTCAGCAAATTCGAAGGGGCATTTGCAACTCTTTTGACGACATTCAATGCTATTTGATGCCTCATCTTGGTCTTGATGTTGCAACTAGCGCTCAATTTATGGGTGAACTAAAGAGTAATCGTCTGATTTTTTTTTGTCATAACTTGTTACATTTGTTCTTCTTTGCAGGCATCAATGACGAGTTCCAGCAGCATCTTCGCACGCTAGTTCCGCGTCTATTGCACCCAGACAATGTGGCGGTCAAGTGCATCAATGGACAGCCCGTCACGTGCAGAGAGTTGGTGGTATACTTCAAGGTAATAAATAAGGGTGTTGTTAAAGGGGGTTAATTTCTGTATCTTTAGACCTACATGGAACAACTTTATGGTGAAGACATGCCTGAGCCCAAGTCTATGCTGTCTGTAAGATGTTTTGCTCTATTATTGCATTAGTCTACTTACTATTTTATTAGGCAACTGCTGAGGCAAATAATTTGGCAGCTGTTGCTAGTGCCGAAGCCCTTTACACTAAGTTGATGGAAGAAGTCTGTGGAGGAGATGCTTTTTACATGTCTACAGCAGACTTGCAGGCGGAAAATAATCGTTGCAAGGGCGAAGCCGTGCGCCATTTCAAAACGGCCAAAAAAATGGGAGGATCAGAACTGAGTTACCAGTTTTTGGAGAGGCTTGAAGTAGATATCGCTGTAGGTTTATTGCGCATTATTATGGTTGTGTTCTAAAACATATAGTTTTTAAAGAAGGCATACGAAAGTATTCTCAAGGTGAATGACTTAAAAGATCCGAATAAGCTGATAACACCTTTTGTGCATGTATGTGTCACGGTGGTTCTCATCTTGGAGAGTCTTTTCGGAATCCTATCGCTCAAAGCCCTGGTGTAAGCTTTCTTCTCCCTTGCCTTTTTTCCTGCTGAAAATTGCTGCCTCTGCTCACCAGGCTCTCCCACTCCTCAACTTTCTCTTTTAAAAAACAATCTCCTATGCTGTATTTGTCTTTTTACTTATTTTCATTTATTTGGTTAATAAACATTACTTCGAAACTCGCACTACACACAATCCAAGATTTGGGTTAAAAAAATTAAACAAGAGACGGTCGAGCGACTCTTCAGGGATTAGAAACTTCCATTCCAAAAAAAAAATTTCGTGTGTCACATCGGCGGACGCAACACCGTCACTGTAAAAAGAAAGCCATCCATCATTTCAAAGCAGTCAAGAAGGTGGGTGGATCATTTTCCCTCATACTTGTATTCAAGTTGTTCCTCCTGTCTCTGTGGTCATACTCACGTTACTTTTAAAAGGTCCCTTACTGTTGGCAAAGTATTGATCGATTTGTGAAATGGCTGGAAAATGGGCCAGGGAGCCGTGAAGAAAAGTTCCAAATGATTCCTGTGCCTGAAGAATAATTAAGTGTGGTGAATGTTTGTTTGGTTTTGGACAATAAAGAAGGTTGAAAGACTTTGTCATCTAAAATTTTTCATTTTGTTCATTTCATTTTTGTCAAATAATATACTCGCGATTAGAATGTACACTTTTAAGGCCTAATACACACAAAAAGGTAGTTTAAACCGCTTTTTGGGAAGAGTCACTATAACGAACTCCGGCCCATTCTTGTTATGTGTTGTTAGATTGCAGGTCAGTAGGTGGTAGGATTAAGCAAAACATGGCCCAACTTGCATTGGCGCAATTTAAATTGGCCCAATCAATCGATGTCCGGTTATTTATATATTTATGTTTATTTATAGAACACAGAAGAGAGCCAGGATATTGCAATAAGCTTACTTAAGTATATATGCCAAGCGTTGAAAATATGATTAAACAAGCTGGGATTTGATAGTTTTTGGTCCACTTGAAATTGCCAACTATATATCAGCTGAATTCACCACAATGGCTTGCTGCTCAAACACAGCTGGCGTGCCTGTCTTGCCTGGTTTGGCTGTGCTGGTCCATGTGCCCACTGTTCACTCTTCACAGCTCCTGTTTCCAGCTGTCTCTGACGTGCCTTTCTAGCCGCGGTATGACCACTTATCGCATATTCAAGCCAACGTGTGCCAGAATTATTTGCGTTCAGGCCTATGGACCGTGGAGTTGATGGACGACCCCATCCTTCTGGCAGAGCTTCTCCTAAACCAGATTAGATTTTATTAATTTTTTCTTAGTCATTTTTGTTTCTCACCCTCTTTGACTGGAATGGGCGGCGGAAATAGTTGAGGAAAGACGACAAAGCTAAACATTATTCACAACATTTCACCTTGTGCTTCAATAGTCTAAACAAACTTTGTGTTCTGCCAAATTGGATCCTCCAAGTGGAACTTTTTGGCCACAAAGCTGAGCAGCGTAGCAGAAGGATTGTCGAATGCTAGTTGACCTGCCTCGTCCACATGCTCATTTTCCATCATAAAAGTTAATAGTTGAGAGCCGACTCCTTTCCTTTGGTGAGAATAGTGAACATAGAAGTCCAACAGACACACAAAATTCCCTTCATATGAAGTCATCTCTTTGTCGAAGATGTAGAGTTGTTTACGCCCAACCTTAAGGTAACCCAGCAATCGGCTAATGTCTTTATCACTGAAATTTTCACAGCTGTTATGAAGTATTTTTATCCTTATTTACTTACGCATCGTATTCCCAGGACAGGTAAAGAGCATTGCCAGAGGTAATCAGTTTTTCACAGCCTAAAATGTTCTACGCAGTTTTATTCATCGGTTATTGGAATTATTTTTTGCAAATTTACTTGTCAGAGCACTTTTGCTGCCGGAATGGTTGGCAGCTAGTTTGCACAAGTCATCTATAGCTTGAGTCAACTTTGTATCCCTGCAAAAGACATGCACAAAATTCCATTATGAGATGGCATAAAATGTCTACTGTAAGAGATTGAGATGAGTGGACTCAAGGCGAACCAAATTTGAGCCTAGCACTGGAGCTAAATTTCCTGATACTTCCATGGGTTTGCAAAGTGTGGAGCAGAAGTGTAAGCAAGGATGTCAAAAGATAAAGAAGTGACTCGGCCAAACTATGTGTTGAAGCAATAAGAATAGAAGAAACAGCATAAAATGATGGCATGCATTTTAGATGAAAGCACAACTAGGAAGAGTTCAGCCCATGTTTATGCATTTTATATGGTTGTGGCTGCACTTGCCATTAGTTTTGTTGATTCTAGCTGGTGCCTCTCTGTTACCAATACATGCCTTTGAACCAATAAACAGGGACTAATGAGAATAATTTAAAGGAGTGTCTTCAATCCTAATCCCTAGCATCTACACATACTCAACAGTCAGTCTGCACCTGAAACTAACTCTAGCACCTACACTAATACTTGAAACTTGCGGCCTGATCCCGACGAGAGGTTTGTTGCAGGAGAACTTTGTTGGTTTGGCTGCCACCACTTGAACACGAAGAAGCTAGAAAGGCACGTCAAAAACAGCTGGAAACAGGAGCTGTGAATAGTAAAGCAATGCCCAGTGTCGGTGATTTTCATCTCTCGCTTAAACGATAGTCGCCGCTTTGACATCTTCAAAGAGAAAACATGTCTTTTCTCCACTAAATTTCGACAAATAGCTTCTCCACAACTTTCCATAACATTTTATTTTGCAGCAGAATCAAATGAAATACAAGTTATACAAGAGACAATCCAAGAAACACAACTCAAATCACATTCCAAATAAGGTTTCAAAGAAAAACAAGTAAAAATTATCAGGTTCAGTGGTGTTGTTTGATTCTCCTTTTCATGCTGATTGTGGATATACAAGCCAGAGCTCTTTTCAATAGCTTAGTGGTCTAGGTCTTTGCAAGTTGGTTGGACAACCAATCAAGACCTGGAAACAAGCATGGACCAGTGTAAATTTGCTAAAAAAAACTTTTCCAATAGTCTACCTTCGTAGAGTCCATGACCTTGTGTGGCGCAGGTTGCTTGGATATACCACTGAAAGCTTTTAGTTCAAAAAGGACATTCCTGATCTACTCTATTACAAATGGCAACCAAATGAGAAACAACCAACCTGCCGAGAGCGTAAGTTGTGTAGACCAAGTTTGTCAGTTAGTTCAGCAGCACCTCAAAATAGATCGAGAAAATGTATTTTTGTGTGGAAAGAAGAAGCTCACTCATAGCATTCGGCAGGTCCTGTTTGTTGGCAAACACCAGCAAAGTGGCGTCTCGGAGCTCGTCTTCATTGAGCATTTTGTGCAACTCCTCCCTAGCCTCTTCAATACGCTCTCTATCATTGCTGTCCACCACAAATATCAGGCCTTGAGTGTTCTAAAAAAGAGACCTTTTTCTAAAACAAGTAATTTTTCTGACTTTTGTACCCCACCTGGAAGTAGTAGCGCCACAATGGACGAATCTTGTCCTGACCTCCTACATCCCACACTGTGAAGGATATGTTCTTGTATTCTACTGTCTCTACATTGAATCCTAAACAAATATTGGGGTTAAAGTGGGCAAAAAAAGCCGACAAGTCTTTAGTGCATTCACACAGGCAAACGGCCGGTTTGAAATGGTTTTTTAAATATATTTTGAACTTTTCAACACAATCCCATGTTGGAAGGACACGCGAAGCGGCCAAAAAAAGGTAAAAAACGCGAGGTAGAAACGAAAAAAAGAAAAAATGTGGAATAAGGCGTTGGAATTTGATACACCCAGACTAGAGTAAGTAGGGTAGTTACAAACTAACCAATGGTAGGAATAGTTGTGACAATTTCACCCAGCTTCAACTTGTACAGAATTGTGGTCTTTCCGGCCGCATCCAGTCCGACCATAAGAATACGCACCTGTTTCTTGCCAAAGAGCCGACCGAACAGACTCGATATGGTGAGTCCCATTCAGGCAGTTTGGGGAGATAAGCTGGCTATGAGTCTAGATCTGAAGTTTAAGAACCGGTTTAAATAACCAAAAGTAAATAAAAAAGGGAAGCGGATTTGGATCTGGTGTTATCAAGGTGCACACAAAACAATTAAACCACTTATTTTTTTGTTTCGAAAGTCGATTCAGATTAGATGGTGGAGAAAAAGTCTGCTTGGTGCCTTTGTTGCCCTTCTCCCTGTCTCTGCATCCACTCATTCATACGTGTAAAGAAACGACCGTACTTCAGAGGGTTCGATTCAAGACCACCTCTTGTTTAAGACTGATTTTGTTGTGGCTGCACCATCCCATAATGATTTTCAATTCGGTTGCCCTATAGCAAATTTTCTGGACCCCATTGTCTAGGTCCATTTGCACCATCTTGTTACAGCTTTTCGTGAAAAAGTCGGGCAAATTTTTTACAACAGCACTAGCACAGCATGGTTCACCATCACTCACATTCAGCACTAGCATTCTTTACTGAGCAATCAACCGAAAAAATTCAATTTAACACTCAATAGACGCATCACTACCATTTATCACATTTTTTTCCTCTTCACCAAATTATCCGACCAACTTACGACCAGCCGAGCATTTCTCTAAAGTCCCTGGTCAGTTGAAGTTCTGCACGACTACTCGGAAGCGTTACCTCTTTTTTGAAACAGTGAATGATGCTGTCCTCGCTTCCATCCGTAGCACTGGTGATTTCACAAACCTTGGACGGCCGCTCAACCAACTCTTTCGGCAAGACTTTCGATGCTTGAATTAATTTTTATTAGTCCATACCGCTGTCATAAGAAATGAAACGTTCATTGTACAAGTAGTTTTACAGGAATACAATAAATTACCTCGTATTTCATGCTTCAAAAAAACTCAAAATTTCTTGTAGGGCAAAAACTTTCCCGACCAAACAATTCTGACTCGATCACCCATTGGGTTGGGCTCTCTGTCTAGGTTGATGGAGAAGTCGACGCCACTCATGATTCCATCCCCAAATTGTTCGTGAATCAGTTCTTTTAGTGCTGGTCCATAGACTCCAAGAACCTAAATAGCTGGTTACAGTCAAACCAGACCAACCTAAGCTGCCAGTGTACAGTCAAACCTCGATTTAACTGCCCCCCGATTCAACGGCTCCCAAGGGCTGCTCTGATGGGGCCGTTAAATCGAGGTTTGACTTTACTACAATTCCCTTAGTACAATTGTCTATAATTAAACGAAAAATAGAATGAATAGAGTATTTTCTTCAATCAGTTCTTATTAAAAACCCAACAAATTCTTAATGACCCGTGTTAAACTAGCTCTTGTATTGAAAAGGTAGAAGCACCTCATAAAATCTATAGAGAAGTGGATCTGAAGGAATCACAGAAGTGGATTTGTGAGGAGCGATTTGGAGCCAAGCGCAAGCTTCATCGCTCAAACCAAATAAAAGAGCGATTTGTTCGGCATCTGGCTTTGTCAATTGCCTAAAATCTCCAATTCAATTTCATAAATTAGCCTTGTTTTAACTTAGAATTTTTCTACTCTGCCGGAAGCCACGGATCACCGCCCCCCCCCCCCCCCCCCCCCCCCATAGGCAAAAGTGTGCTTACATTTGGCCCAAACAGGCAGCAGTGACCCACTCCTTGCTCTGGTCAAGAGCGCTAGCCACTTCAGTCCATTTGAGGTTTCTGCGCACCTTTTCTGCGAGGATAAATTGAGTGACTTGTTCTCGCGAACATATCATTTTGGCTTAGGAGCAAGTGAACTGGAAATAAACAAAGCAATGATTTAGGAAAAAGAAAGCAAACAACTGAATGTCTTTAGGCTTGTGCATTTTTATTTGAGAAAGTGGCTGCAACAGCTGTGTCTATCTTTGAACTTTTTTTTTATCTTAAAGGCAGTCTCTTTTGACCTATGTTTCTTTCTTCAAAACAGTAGTGGGGATTCAATGCGGGTTTCTTATTCTACGAGCATACTTTAGAGGTGAGAAACATGAGTGTGAGTCTCACTGTGGATACAATTCAAAGTTTGGATTTTACTGGGATCACCCACACCACACTCACAGTCCACTCATTGTGTTGGCTGGTTGGTAAATAGTGTTTGATAGATGTTTACTTGGTTTGGTTGGTGTATAAAGCCGAACGTGAACATAAAAATTTGTAAGGCCCCTCTGCAACACTAACCTTAATATTCACAAAACATAATTGAAAGTTGGTAAAAACTTTTTTAAGTCGAATAATTTTGACTTTTTGTCTTGCCCCGCAAGTTATCGAGAAATGATGAAGAATTCCAGTTCATCATTCTATTCATTCTCGCTCGTTGTGTTGTTCGCGATGGTGTCCCACATTTTTCTTTCAGTATATATTCTGCATTACTTTGAATGTCTCTCATATCTTTGACTTTTAGCTCTTCTCGTTTCTCTGCACTCTCTGCAATTCAATTAGAACAATAAAAATGGTGAGTCAGAAAGCAATGAAGGAAAAATCTGATGGCAAGATTGTGTCGGTTTCTGCGCGTGCTGGTCTTCAGTTCCCGGCTGGTCGTCTTCGTCGTCTTCTCCGTAAGGGCAATTACGCTGATCGTGTGGGAGCTGGAGCATCGATCTACATGGCCGCCGTGCTGGAATATCTTTGTGCAGAACTGCTCGAATTGGCTGGAAATGCTGCTCGAGACAACAAGAAGGCTCGAATCAATCCACGCCATTTGCAGCTGGCTGTTCGCAATGACGAGGAACTCAACAAGTTGTTGGCCAATGTAACGATTGCAGCTGGTGGTGTCATGCCAAATATTCACAGTGTTCTTTTGCCCAAGAAGACCGAGGATTCCATGGAATGAACTTCTTTTTGTTCTACTCTGTTACTATTGTTTGTCCAGCAGTCCTTCTGAGGGCTATGTTTTGACTATTTGTTCTTCCGTTCAATTATGCTTTTTCTCTTGAGTAAATGCGTCAGATACTACTTTTTGCTTTGTAACTGTGTTACGCGTTCAGTAGGGGCATTATTGTTTCTATTTGGGTGTTGTCTCTTTGCCCTCGTCTTCGTGTGGTCCCTACTGCTTACTTTGTTCCATCTGGTAATGAAATGCTTTGCTACTCCTGGTAAGACTTTATTCTCATTTCATTGGTGAATCAAGCCATTCGTGACTAAATTTATTTATAATATAATTGATATGGGCCCTATAGCGCATTTGTTGCTTTGGTTATCCTGGTTTTCCATCTTGTTGCTGCATGTTTATCAATGTGTAATAAGCACCCTTGCGTCTCAACAATTCCTTATGATTGCCTTGCTGTAATCATAAGATGTATAGCAGCTGGTTTTTACATTAAAAGTAACTTTACTTCGATAACTTGACCATCTCTAATGACACAGATAAGGTCTGCATTGCGAATGGTGCTCAGTCGGTGGGCTATAATTAACACGGTTCTGTCTTTCATCACTCTTTCTAGAGCTTGTTGCACCTGAAAGTCATGTGACATTACAAGTAAGATTTCAAAATTGAAAAGTCCGACCATTCTCTCGCTTTCAGCATCCAAGGCGCTAGTCGCCTCGTCCAAAATTAATACTGGTGGATTTTTCAACAGTGCTCGAGCAATTGCTACCCGTTGTTTTTGTCCTCCGCTTAATGTGATTCCTCTTTCACCAACCACAGTTTTGTAGCCATCGGGAAAATTTTGAATAAATTCATCAGCATTAGCATGCTTAGCCGCTTCACGCACCTGAAACAGGTTAAGCGATATTTTACCAGACCAAATTATTATTTTAAAACCTCCTCATCGGAAGCACTAGGTTTCCCATATCGAATGTTCTCTTCAATAGTTGTTGCAAATAGAATTGGCTCCTGTGAAATTATTCCGATCACATCTCTTCTCAGCCAATAAGGATTGAGATGTTGGAGATTGACCCCATCTAATGTAATTTTGCCTTTTTGAGGTTCGTACAGACGTTCAATGAGAGCAGCTACTGTGCTTTTGCCTGAACAAATTAAAGATATAAAAAAAGAGTATTACAGTAAGCCCTCTCCGTATTTTACACCCTCGTGCAATATGGCCAGATTAATTATAAGAGGATTTTTACTGGAGGGTCTGATTGAGGTGCATATTATGGTGATGTTTGTACGAAGGCTGGCAAACTATGAAAAGGTTTGCGAAATTACCTGAACCAGATGGTCCGCAAAGAGCTACTGTTTTTCCTGTTTCAATGCTCAAATTCAGATTGTTTATCACTTTTTGATTGGGTCGAGTTAGATAAGCAAAAGAAACATCTTCCAGGGTGATGTCACCTACTAAACTGTGATACGGAATTTGCGCTAATCCATGAGTGTTGCGAGGTTTGATTTGGAGAAACTTAACTAATAATCCTAATGTTTGAACTATATAAAGCGCAAAAAAAAACCTCGTGAATTCTTGAGCAAGCGGTCCATCCTTTGATAGCATTGCCAAACACTAATGAAAGTTGTGTAAGTGAACGCTGGATAGTCTGTGAGGTGACTAGGAAAGACATCAAGTCTCCTGGAGATATGTCGCTAGTGACCATCAATTTAGCACCTCCGTAGAGAATGCCCAACACAATACCTGCAAACCAGTTTCTGTTTTTCACTGGTTTCTTATAAAACTTTGAGATTTTACAATCAAACTTTTTTTCATTTTTCTGACCTTGAAATCGGTTTTCATATATATTTTTTGCTCATAAAAATTTGAAACGATTGGATAATCCAGTCGAGACACATAAAAGTAGCATCGTTACCAGACAAGACTAAGAATTAATTCTCTTAGCACTATTCATGCGTTTTCCATATACTTTAAGTATGCTTCTAAGCCATTAGTAGCGACCGAAGCACAAACCATTGAGAAAGATATTGGTGGAAGCTTGAAAAATGCCAATGCCTGCACCCAATCTTTCGTTCAATACCCGTGCCTTCTCAATTTCTTGTCGATAAAGGCTAAATTTAGAGTGATTGATTGCAAGATATACAAGAAGAATTAATTACTTGAGCTCAGGCTCTTCCATCGAAAAGGCTTTCACAGTGCCTATATTTTGAAATGCCTCTGCCGCAACACCAACTACTATTGAATTTTGGTTTTGAGCAGCCACGCTAATGTGTCTCAAAATCATCCCGAATGCAGTGCCTGAAGTTGGATTTTTAAGACTTTCACCTTTGGTCTTAAAGAAACCTACCAATGCCGACGACCACAGGTATAACGGAAACTATAACATGATATTCAACCAGAAAACCAATCTTTTTATTGGGATTTCACCTGTAAGCACCGTCATTTGCGGGGAGATTAAGTAGAGAGAAGCTATACATCCGGCCGTCTAAAAATGCAGGACATGGATGAGTAGTCTAAATACGGACGGATATGCTCATTTATAATTTTTGACACTCTCCAAATCAGTGGTCATACATTTAAACCTCTAAAAATTTTTATATTAAAATTTTGGTGTTGGTGCCGCTAGCCATATTGTTCCATTGGAACCGTGATATTGTGCGATTGGACATGTAATATAAAAAAAATTTGTTTTTGCAAATCAAATTTTTATTTTCTTGAAAAGAATTTGTTAAACAACCTTTGAAAACCTGACAGTTTCCCATTTTTGGTTCGACCTGAAGCAAGTATGTATTGCTCTGTTTTTGTTAGCATAGTGGAAAATTTTGATATTGATCAGTGGGTGCCTATCTGGATCTCTGGCCTTAGTTTTTGAAGTGCTTCGGTTGGAGTTGTATAGCCGTGATAGATCAGCTCTAGCACTTTCGATTGCTATAGTATGCTCTGCAATGTGCTCAGGCAATCGCGTTGAGACAAGCGATCAATCAAAAACGAAAAAATTTATTTGTCAACCCAATGCTTCTTTTTTAAAAAAATTTCATTTGTTTTACTTATAAGGAGAGTTGTCTTCTTATGTTTGTATAAATTTTTTCGCTTTTCAGTTTTTGGTTGACAAGATGATGGCTTCGAGTACGAAATTAATGGCAAAGGGCAACCCTGAAGTTTCTGTTTCCGATAAATCGGTTTCTGATAGGTTTGTTCGACTTGCTATCCGGTCTTTAATAATCAAAAAACTTTGCAGCACTGCTTCCCATCCAAATTCCACTGTCAATGCGCGCACCCGACTTCAGGAAAAAGAGCAGCTTGGTGGCTTGAATGATCGGTTGGCTGTCTATATGGAGGTGAGCTATTTATTACTTTTTGCGCGTTAATCGATCCAACAAATTAGCGTGTTCGAAGTCTGGAAAGCGAAAATGCACGTCTCCATATTCAAGTCCGTGAATCTGAAGCTGTTGAGAAGAGCAGCATTCGTGGATTGGAGCAGCAATATGAGTCGAGAATCAGTCAGCTCCGAAATCAGTTTGAAGTGATTGGTCGTGAAAAGGCCAAGTCAATTTTTCTATCATTCCGTTAATAAGTATTAAATTAATAAGCTTTTCAGGTTGGAGATGGATCAAAGAAGAGCTGTTGATACGGGAAAAGATCTGCGAAGTGCTGCTGAGCAGCTTAGAATGGAAGTGAAGCTGGCTGAAAGTCAAATTGCTGATAGTTACACGCGAGTACAGGAGCTCAAATCGAGCCTTGCTGATCGTGAAGGCCGCTTTTTGATAGCTGAGAAGGAAAAGAAAGTAACCTTCAATGCCACTTTTGTATTTTTTATTATTGCCTTTCAGGCATTGAAAGAAGAAGAGGTTGGGTGTAAAAAGGAAATTGATAGCATCCGCAACCAACTTGACAATGAAGTACTGCTGCGCAAAGATCTTCAAAATAAATTAGCCACGTATAAGGATGATGTGGAATTCACTCGTCGCAATAGCAACAAAGTGCGTTTTATGATGTTACTGTCAGGATTTTATAGGTTTACTATCTTTTTTAGACCATCGAGGAGTTTCGAAGCAAGCGTCAATTCGAGATGAGTGTTTTCAGCAACGAAGTTGAGAATCGTTATCAAGCCAAGCTCCAAGACCAGTTGCAGACTATGCGCGCTGACTTTGACCAGCGTATTACTGAGACTCGTGCAGAAATGGACACACGTTATCAGGGAAAACTGACAAAAGCAAAGGAAGATAATGATCGTTCTCGTCAAAGTGCTGTTAAAGGCCGCCAAGAAGCTGCGTGTTACCGCTTGAAGATGGAAGAGTTGGAGAAGTCTCTCGCTGGAAACAACATTGATGTGGATGCGTTGAAGGCCAAAATTGCTGAGCTAGACAGTCACTTGCGTTGTCTTCATGAATCTAATGAGAATTGCTTGCATGAGCGGGATGAATCGATTCTAGCCTTGGAAAATCGACTGAATGCGATGATGGAGGAATATCGCAGTCTCATGGACGTCAAGGTGCAGATGGATACCGAATTACTTGCTTACCAGAAGTTACTCGAAGGGGAGGAAAACCGGTAATTTTGGTCTAGGTTGTGTCGGCTCTTCTTTGACGGTCTTGTTTGCAGGCTCAACATAAATGTTAATGGCAGTCTTTCGTCACAACCACTGTGTAGCACGCCTCAAGAGGATTCAATTCCAGGAGTCATTCAGCCCACCCTTCGTCGTCATGCCAAGCGGCGCCGTTTTAATGACAGCTTTGAAGTCAGTCAGATCTTGAAGACATACAATGTAAGCAGTTTTTTTTGCAAAGTTTTCGTATATATATCGGTTATTTTAGACGCCGGGCGGCTCTCTCGGTGACTTAGTGGTTGATGAAGTTGCAACTGATGGTTCCTTTATTTGCATTCGGAACAAAGGCAATACAGCTTGTTCTATTGGCGGATGGAAGCTCACAAGCACTGCCGGTTTAAAGGAAGTCTCCTACCGATTCAGTTCAAAACAGATAATTGGGCCAAAAGAATCATTGGCTGTGAGCCTTTGTTATGTACCTCTTCAATAGCTTAACGGTTTTGTAGATTTGGTCGAGCGGCTCTCAACCTGCAGACAAATTGAAGTCGCACCTTGTGATGAGGACTCAATCATGGCCTGTGGATGATGCAATTAAATCCGTTCTTATCAATGCTGCAGGTGTGATGGAGGCCTGGCGTGAAAGCATTCTCCAACATCGAGTGGAAGAAAGCGAAGTGGTCGTTTAAATTTTGTTCGTCACTCCGTTTTATGCACATTTATCAACAACTTTCTGAGACATTTGTTGAAAAGTTGGTATGATACGATAAAGCTATTGCTCATTGTTTGTTGTAATTGTTTAGATGCTTTGTTTACATTGCGTCCTATTTAGCATATAGTTGTTTATGTAAAATTCGGCACTGACGTTGGACTCAGAAACATAGCTTTGGACTTTAGCTACGTTTTCGAGCCGAATCGTCGAGTGGTTAAGTTGCAAAAAGTCGTTTACCACCGACTTTTGCGAGAAAGGTGGGGAAGAATTAAAAGTAAAAAGTAAACATTTCGGTTTGGCAAAAAGCTCACTTGAGCTGACGTACGAAGTCCTTGAGCCACACAGGCTTTGAAGCAACTTTTGAACTCTTGCACGTCGAAGTTTAGTCGATCATTCAACGCACTTGTCCTCTGCTGGTCGTAGAAAGTCATGTCGAAGTGGATCAGATGCTCGAAGAGGCGAACACGTAGACCAGCTGCAATTCTCTCGCCCATTATAGACAAACAAGTGATATACAAGAATGTGAATACAGCCTGTAATGGATTAAAAATTTTATCGGCTAAACTGCACTGAATTATTACCTGGCCAGCATATAAAACAAGTAGATGAGTAGCAATTGGGTTGATTTTGGAAAGGTCTACGGCCACTTTTGTAGTCAAAAACCCAGCGATCACATTGATCAAATTTCCCAGTAGGATCGGTATTTGAATGTTGAGTATGGCAGCAACTATTGCACCCTTTAAACAACTATCCTTTTTCTCAAAAAATAGGCTTGTGACTTTATTACAATTCCTATTTCTTTACTATCTTTATTTCCCTGCTTGCAAAAATCTTTTCACACAGCGTATTATTATTGTTAAGAAGTTAAGAAAGAAATTGCTGTTCCTATACTTTTGAACACTGGCAAAATAATCTTTCACCACCTTTTTGGGCCTTAAGTATGCTTACCACAGCGGCAGCCATCAGCCAATGAAAATAGGGTCCTATGAGATGCCACAAATCAATCCAATTGAGCGGATTTGTTTGCAATCTGACGGTCTGTTCCACATTGGTCCTTCTAGTTATATTTTTACAGTGTGCTTTTCTGTAAATTTAGTTATAAGATTTTTATGAAGATTCACTCACCGAAACAACCAAAAGCCACTGCCTAGGGAGACTCCAAAAAGACGAAAAGCACGAAAAATTCTGAGCTTATTTTTGTCCCATTTAAAAATGTTTGTGATGTGAAAATTTTTGATTGGAAAATTAAGCAAGTAGTTTGTAGATAGACTGCGCGAATACGACTCAATCTTAGGATGCTGGCGACTGAGTGACCTTCTAAGGTTTGGATAAAGAAGACAAAGACGGTGGAGTAGCATTTTGACACTAAAGTTGATAATTTAGCTTTGTACAAGGTTGACCAACCGAAGTTTGCAAAGTTTGAATACTTAAATGAAAATGGAGGAACTCTCTTCAAGACATTTACAAATGGAAATGAACCAACGTTTCTAAAACTCATACTCAAGCTTGGCCCATTTAATAAACTCAACTCTTGTTCTCAAATTTTCTCAAATCACCATCCAAACTTGGTCAAGGTGAAATAGTCGAGCCTGCATGGGGTGAGCACTCTTACGAGTGCTCTTCTTTCCAAGTGCACTTTAAAAAACTTCAAAATGTGAGAATTCAGCGCTGGAAAATGCAATACCAAGAGCCGACACTTTCGGAAAAGGCGTTTCTCCCGCAGTATCCCGTAAACATAAAAGTGCAAGCACAGGGTCCAAAAAGCATCCACGATTAGCTTCATTTTTTCAGACAAGTAAACAAGGATAAAGTCCTTACAGAGCACAATCAATATTTTTTCATATGGATGAACACTTCCATTCTTGTCGACAGAAAGGACACACTGGCACTTCTTCTGTTGAGCTTTCACACCATGTGGAGATGCAGTGCAGATGGAAAACGTGTTTGCAGACACCAACAGCCTAAACTAAGAGATTTTATATAAGTTAGAAAGGCTACAAAAGAAGGGGAAAACACACCAAAGGACATTGTTCTCCAGGATATTTGCAGTCAGCACAGCAAGCTTCAAACGCAGACTGGCAGATTCCACAGTTGTCGCCATTGCCATGAGTCCATTTCCACTCACTCACGATCTAAATGTGCATGTTTGAAATAGAAAGCAAGTTGGCAAAATAAAAACCACTTTCATTTGCTTTATTCTCATTTTCAACCTAGTTTTTGTCTGCAATTCAAGGAAAGGAGCAAGAGAAGTCATTAGAGTCTAAAGTCGGTGAATAAAACTGAGAGTGGATTACTCCTCATGAAAAATAGATTTAAGGAAAAACGAGTGTCTCCATTACGGGTGTCAATTGGGCTGTTGAACAAACTATCACGTGACCCATTTTCATAATTATTAGTGACTTTAAAAACCTATAGTTTAATATATGGCTTCATCCAGGGCCCTATTTCTCAGGTAATTCGTATTTTAGAAACGCAGTTTTTTCCATATTTGTATTTCGATATACGTGTTTTGTTTGAGCTGAGAACCAGGGTCCAGTCTTTGTTTTTCAGAATCAATAACATACCAAAAAATGGGTTGCAGAAAAAGGGTTTCGCGCTTTGCAGGTATAAAAAATATACACCAAATGAAAATCCACATTTACAAAGTGGTCAACTCCTAAATTGGTGAAGTTTCCTTTCAAGACGAGCCTTTTATTTTGCACTATTCATGTTTTGACCCGTTTAGTAGAAAACAGTAGGCTGTAGTCTTTTTGGTTTTTACTGGCGAATTTTTGTTCAGACTTTAATGGTCTTCCGTGTTTTCATTTTACTGTCTAGAAACTAAAAAAACGGATCATCATGCTTTAATAAACGGCAAGCTGTTTTATTAAAAAAATTACAGTATGTGCATCTTATCGCTATTTCCACACAATAACATTACAAGCACAGCACGCGCTAGTTCATAGAGCGTGCTTAACACTGGGCTTATCCTCCGGCATCACTCGCCACATACCTCTCGGGCACATACTTCCCTCCCGTGGCCAAAAATTGATCCCTACCAACTATAATTTTTGGTGGACTGTGCTCCGGTGGAGCGAACATTTCTGTTAACTTCTATTTTGATCCACGCTTTTATTTTAACACTCATTCTCAACTATCTTTCACATATTGCAAAAGACTGCAATTTTTTTGTTGATTTCTTCTCAATTTGATTGATGCCCACAACGTCGTAATGTTTGTGTTGTTGGCAATAACAAAAAAAACCAACTTTTGTAAGTAAAAGAACTGTTTTAGTAGTAAGAAAGGTGTCCAAATGTATGTATTCTTCTTATTTCAGTCACGTTTTTCGTTGCTTGTTAAAATGATCAGCACTTGGCGGTTCTGGTTAGCTTATTCAAAAAGCTTTTTGCCAAAAAACTGTAATATTGTTTTTTCAATGTTTACAGTTATGCCTTCTTAAAAATGATTAATGAGTCCATTTGTGATGTGTCATTATTAGAAAAAAATAGGGAAGGAATGGTAGCAATATTTTCTCTCTGTTCCATTGATTGTTCACCCTAACCTTTATACATTTGCCCTTTGGTAGTGGCATACAGCCTGCACTGCATGGAGGCATTCCCCCAACGCATTTATTCCTTTCCTTCCTATATACCTTTTTCTAGCACCCGTCAAATACAAAAATGTTATTGTCAAAGTTCCTACGGGAAACTTGTTAATTCCTAATTTTAGAGCAGCAAAATGTGTGGAATATTTGCCTATCTCAACTTTTTCACTCCTAAGAAGAGGAGTGAGGTTATTGAAATTCTACTGCAAGGTTTGCGCAGGATGGAATACAGAGGTTATGACTCTGCAGGTAATGGTTTTCTAGTCAGGTGTTTAGAAAGTGGGGAATCGGCTTGATTTTGGGTAAAATAGATTAGTAACAACCTTTCCAGACACAAAAGCAGTTTTTGATAATTCTCTATACCGTAGTCTGCCTCATTGCAAGGGCATGCCCATACCCGTCAGTGACATAACACATCATTTAAACGTGTCGGCACCTATGCCGTTGGATATGCCTTTATCTAAATTTTTTTTATTTACCAGTCTAAATATCCTCAAAAATCTGAGTATAAAAAGAGAAAAGTACAAAAAGTACCAACAAATTTTGTTCAGGAATGGCAATCGACTCGAGCAATGACTCTAGCGAGCCTCACTCCAAAGTTGGTTTGTTTCGCAAGGTGGGAAAGGTCGACAAATTAGATGACTACATTCACAGTGAGTGAAGCGAATGAAAAGGCCTCAAAATCGACCTTTTTTACGATTGCAGGCTGCGCAGACCAGATTGATATGGATGTCTCCTACAATATCCATTGTGGTGTTGCACACACCCGCTGGGCTACTCACGGCATGTTTTAGCTGGGTAAGAAAATCCGAAATAAGGCAACTTGGTTCAGGCTCGCCTAACGATGTCAACTCCCACCCCCAGAGATCTTCTAAAGATAACGGTAAATTGCGAGAAATATTCTATAATTTTCCTCACAATCAACATGATAACTTCTGCAGATTTTGTGGTAGTGCACAACGGCATAATCACCAACTACAACGATATCAAAGGCTATCTGGTGAAAAAGGGCTACAGTTTTGAATCAGAGACAGACACCGAAGTGATTGCCAAACTGATCCAACATATCCACGACACATACCCCGAGTTCAGTTTCCGTAAATTGGTGGAAACAACCATTCAACAATTGGAAGGTGCATTTGCTTTGGCTTTCAAGAGCAAAAGGTTTCCCGGCCAATTGGTGGCCACCAGAAGGGGCAGTCCTTTGTTGATTGGCATCAAGAGTGAGTCTCGCCTCACTACTGACCACTTCCCAGTGTTCTTCAGCAAGGGTGGGCTAATTATTTTGGTTATTCGAATGGGAGTCAATTTAATAAAATAATTCTTAATCTCTGTTACTGTTTAGAGACAGGTTGGTTATGGCAAGATGAGTTCAAGAAACGGAGCAACTCTTCTAAAGACGATGGTCTGTCCAATTTTATAATTTCCTTCTTTTAATTTTTTTCCCGTAGCCAAGAAAATTGGCTCGACAAATGTCGTCAGAAAATTTACCCTTTGCAAAACTGCTCCTATTTCTATAACCTTGATCAGAGCTTTGAATAAAGCTGGAGGCTAAATTTTGACGTTAATTTAGAAAGATATTGTTACAGGGTTTCTTTTTTTATAAAATGGCCGAGAAGCTTCCGAAGAGTCTTCGGCGAAGACGCAGAAAACTTATTTTTAAACCGTATAATTTTGACTTTTTGTCTTGCCCCGCAAGTTATCGAGAAATGATGAAGAATTCCAGTTCATCATTCTATTCATTCTCGCTCGTTGTGTTGTTCGCAATGGTGTCCCACATTTTTCTTTCAGTATATATTCTGCACTACTTTGAATGTCTCTCATACCTTTGACTTTTAGCTCTTCTCGTTTCTCTGCACTCTCTGCAATTCAATTAGGACAAGAAAGAATGGTGAGTCAGAAAGCAATGAAGGAAAAATCTGGTGGCAAGATTGTGTCGGTTTCTGCGCGTGCTGGTCTTCAGTTCCCTGCTGGTCGTCTTCGTCGTCTTCTCCGTAAAGGCAATTACGCTGATCGTGTGGGAGCTGGAGCATCGATCTACATGGCCGCAGTGCTGGAATATCTTTGTGCAGAACTGCTCGAATTGGCTGGCAATGCTGCTCGAGACAACAAGAAGGCTCGAATCAATCCGCGCCATTTGCAGCTGGCTGTTCGTAATGACGAGGAACTCAACAAGTTGTTGGCCAATGTAACGATTGCCGCTGGTGGTGTGTTGCCAAATATTCAAAGCGTTCTCTTGCCTAAGAAGGATAGCGAGTCAATGGAGTGAGCTTCTTGTTTTTTCTCATCGTTAGTTTTGTTGCTTGTCCAACAGCCCTTCTAAGGGCTATGTTTTGACTCGTGTTTCCTTCGTTTGATTATACTTTTTCTTCTGAATAAAGTTTTTTGAGAATCCGGTTGCCTTTTTGTTAATTATTATTGCGGTGAAAATGTTGTATTTTTGGGGTTTTTTAAACTCGTTTTTCCTCAAACTGCATTGTACCGCAAAAATTTATTTTTTATGTTCAGCTCTTCGTTTACTCTCCGGTATAGCAGAGGATGGTTTAACTACTGATAAGAGTTCCACAGGCTTTGAAGTTTTTAGTCCTCATGTTCGATCAATCATTTCTGGTATGTGCGAACATTTTAACTTGAGTAAATAAAATCCAGTTCTAAATTTTTCTAAATGATTTTGGACTCGAATCAAAAAGGACGGCAGGAGATAACTCGTAGCGTTGTACGTCCGTTTGACTCTAAGAACTGGGAGGTGGAATACTTTGTGGCTTCGGATGCAAGGTTTTTTTCTCTTAAGCGTGCTGTAGTCAGTGGGCTGCATGAAGTAAACTGCATATTTAGTGCTATTGTTGAACATACGCGACAAGTAATTTATTTGGAAGACGATGATGTAGCTCTTGTGGAAGATGGTGCTCTCTCAATTCATCGAATCAAAAGAGATGGGCCGGATCCATCTCAGCAGACTAGAGATGTGCAGCAGTTGACCATGGAATTGCAGCAGATCATGCGTGGAGATTTCAAGACCTTTATGCAAAAGGAGATTTTTGAACAGCCCGAGTCTGTCATCAACACAATGCGAGGGAGAGTGTTGGCCGATGGAAGAGTGGTTATTGGCGGCATAAAGGTGAGTAACTAATTTATTTTTAGGTAAATTATGTGGAGCGGGGATTTTTTGAGGTGGAGATGATAAGATACAGTTTAAAATTTCGACGGTTGATATTTTTTGCAGCAAAAGTTGAAGAAGTAAAGCGTCGTATAATTACCATACGTATAGTTAATTTTATGCACAGTTAAGATTACGCAAAATTCACATTTACCTGACTTTAGTAGATTATATTCTAGGATTATGTGGCTGATATCAAGAGGTGTCGCCGTCTAATAATGATTGCTTGTGGGACGTCCTACAATTCAGCCATAGCCTGTCGCCAACTTATGGAGGAGTTGACAGAGTTGCCAGTAATTTTGGAATTGGCTTCCGATTTTCTTGATCGAGAAACACCCATTTTCCGAGACGATGTTTGCTTCTTTATCAGTCAAAGTGGAGAGACAGCTGACACACTGAATGCGCTCAGGTACTATATTACTTCTTTCTTTTGTAGCGTAGTAATTTTGAAAATATTTAGATACTGCAAGCCCAGAGGTGCATTATTAATTGGAATAACAAACACAGTTGGCAGCTCTATTTGCCGTGAATCGCATTGTGGAGTCCATATTAATGCTGGACCTGAAATCGGTGTGGCTTCTACTAAGGTTAGAGTCTGGAAAATTATAAAAGAAAAATGTACTATGAATTTTTTTACTAATATAATTTATGAGTAGTCTCGCCTGTTTGCTTTGCTATTTATTATATAAAAGAATTGCTCAAACATCTTGGGTATGGCTTAAAACGACAAAACTACAGGCATACACGTCTCAAATAGTCTCTCTGGTGATGTTTGCTTTGGCATTGAGTGATGATCGCATTTCTTTGAAGGAAAGAAGAGTGAATATAATCAAGGAGCTTAAAATACTGAGTGGTTGGTGTTTAAAAATGAAATCAGTAAAAACTTGTAAAATATTTTTTTTTTAATTCTAGAATACATCAAGGAAGTACTGCAGTTGAACGAAGAGGTATTGGAAATTTCCAAAGAAATCTACAAAGAAAAGTCTTTATTGGTGATGGGCAGAGGCTACAATTTTGCAACATGTCTCGAAGGAGCACTGAAAATAAAGGTTATTTATTATCATCGGTAATTCATACTTATTAGTTCAACTTTCCATCGTATACAGTCTTTCTAGAAGGTTTAAAAATTTCATAGCAGAAAGTCCCCTTATTTATGTCATATCAATTCTGCATCGTATGAAGTGATCTTTACATCTCATTTTTACAGGAACTTTCCTACATCCACTGTGAAGGAATTCTTAGCGGTGAGCTCAAACACGGTCCTTTGGCTATGGTAGATGAGAACTTGTGCATCATAATGATAATTTGCAAAGATCTTGTGTACAAGGTTGGTTCATAAAATTTGGTAGTCAACACGCAGTCTATAGTCTGTATATTGTAAATTATATATTTGCTTCTTCAGAAGTCTTTAAATGCCTTGCAACAAGTGCTCGCCCGTGGTGGCAAACCGATCATTATTGCCGACTCAACCGTCCCTACAAATGATCTGCCTGGAGTGAAACACATTTTGCGAGTTCCTGATACAGTCGACTGTCTGCAAAATATTCTTACAGTTATTCCACTTCAATTGCTTAGCTATCACATTGCCGAGCTGAATGGTCAAAATGTGGGTGTTTGTTTGTACTTTGCCTAATGTTTTACAACATCGACCGTTTCTAGGTGGATCGACCGCGTAATTTGGCCAAATCAGTGACCGTTGAATAGAGAGGAAAGGTAGAATGAATAATTGTGAGATACTTACTGCATTCACACGACACTTTGTAAACTTAATTGCATAAATTAAAGATTTATTTGAAGTGCTGCGTACTTTTTAGTGTTTGTGTTTACTGTAAGCGAAAATGAAGTTGAATGTTTGGAAACTTTTACGAAAAAATCTTGTCCTAACCAGTGCTGCGTATTTCAAACTTTTTTTTGCTCGTAAATTTTTAAAAAGTTTTGCGCATTCCCTTGTCAAAGCATCGGAAGTGCTGATTCTTGCCATTTTTTTCTCATTTTTTTTATATTTTATTTCCCTATTTTGTTTTGTCTTGCAAGGAACCTTCACAGGTTTACGTGTTTCTCCATGCGCTAAGCAAACCAAGTGGATTTCCACTTGTTGTGAGATTTTTTTTACTTTTAAGATCTGAAAACCTTTTTTCTCTACTAATTATGGTACTTAAAAGAAGGTTTGACAGGGGTGAAATATTGTTTTCTGGGGTATTTTTCAAAATTTCGAAAAATAGCCTATAAAACAGTATTTTACATCTGTCAGACTTTCTGTAGAATGCTCTAATTAATACAGTAAAGAGTTTCAGAGCCTGAAAATGAAAAAATTTCACACCAAATGGGCATTCACTTGGTTTGCTTGGTGCATGGAGAAAGACCTAAACTTGTGAAGGTTCCTTTCAATACAAAATAAAACAGAAACTCAACCTCAAGAGTCTTGAGTCAAAACAAGTCCATACTCAAACTCACTTCAAGTTTGTGTTGAGGCAAGCTTGAGTTTTAGTATGAGTCTTGGAAACACTGATATGAGTTTAGGTATGAGGTGAATTTTGGAAACATTATCTAGCAACCATATTAATTCAGTTGTTTTTTTTTTTGAGATTAGGAACACTAAAAACTATAGGGTGTAATTCAGCTCAAAATCCTTGTTTGAAAATCTGGAATACATATTGGCAAAACGTAGCGTTTAAAAAATTCTGGCCTCCAAAATTGGAGATAACCAAGGAAAGGTGTAGGCAGTAGATTTTGCTTCTCGTTGATTATAAAGTTAAATGCGGCTAGGTTAGTTTTCTATGTAAACACTGTCTAATGCTGCATATTTTACCCACTGGGAAATATTTTTATCTTTTCATTGGACGAAATAGGCGTTATTTCACTTTGGTGGCTACCTCTTTTTATTTTAGGTTTAAATTGCTTCGTTTCATGGACAACACACGTTTTGGTATCGAAGAATATGTTGGTGATCGGGACCTTCCGGAAATTTCGTGTTTTATCAAGCTCCTCTATAGCGGTGGGTGCATTACTCTGTATCTACAGTATTTAATATGTTTTTTAATTAAGATTTCATTGTGATTGAAATTGATGAAGATGGCAAAGTGCTCGAGCTTCAAGATAATGCAGCAGATTTTAAAGAAGAAGAAGAAGAAACGGAACTTGTTGGTCAAGAAGGAGAGATGAAACCTGTTGATCAAGAAGAAGATGTGAAAAGTGTCGGTCAAGAAGAAGAAACGGTATCTGTCGCTCAAGAAGGTGAAAAAGTTGTGGATGATACGATGGATGAGCCTGAGCTAAAGCGACCAAAGTTGTTTTCTGAAGAGGACTTGAAAAGGTAAATTTTCCTTAATCTTAAGGTCTCAATATTTACAACTCAATTCTTTTAGTATCGAAGAAGTAGTGGCAGGGAAATCAGCGTCTCACTCAATTCCAACCGATAATTTCGACAAGGGTGAGCGTAAATTGGCTCATGAATACATTCGCGTACGTTTTGGCTAATATTTTGGCAATTTCACATTCTCCTTTACAGAAACGCTACAAAAATTCTCTCATATCGAACGGACAAGCAAACCTCTTGGTTGTTAAGAAGATAGAAAATCAGAAACCAGCGGAGAGGTTAGTGAATATTTTCTTATGTTTGTGTTTTTACTCAATTCTTTCCAGGCGCAGAGCAGAAGCTTGGCCAAAGTATCGTGGCGATTTTTTGCATTTTGTCATGACCAAAGAAAATAAGGACCATATATTCTGCTTGAGTCTTATCGCACGTCTTTCTGGGTAGGTTTTCATTTAAGAAAATAGAACATTTCACCGTGGCGTATTGTGTCTCAAAGGCAAATTTTTGTTTCAAGTTTCATTTACCCACCAACTGCAGCCGTGGTGAACGGTCTATGCATCAATTGAACCAAGTGGATGTCCACTTGGTGTATTTTTTTTTACTTTTAGCTTCTCAGGCCTGTTTTCACAGACTAATTAGAGTGTTAAAAAAAGGCTTGGCATATGTAAACCTTCTTTAGAACACTCTGTTAAGTAAAGGAAAATGAGAATATAAAAAATTAGGGCTAAAGTACACAATTGCTTCTTTTTTGTATCTTCTTCTTCTTTTACCACTTGTGAAATATTTTCAGCTAGATAAAAATCGACGCGTTCATTGTCGTTACAATAGTGCTGGATTACGTCTGTCGAAGGGGTAAAAAAGAAAGTTTGAGCATACTTTTCGTGACTGGGGTCTACCGCATAAAAAATTTGTGGTGTGCGTATATGTTTGTATGCTTTCAGAGTCATTTTCAAGTGATTCCTATCTCAGGTGTGTTTGTGTGCGCGTCTCATCTCCAAACCCCCTCCAGAGGCCGTAGGGGGCTTGGGGTTGAGATGCGCACATAAACATACCTGCGAGATGAATCCGAGCAAAATCCTTTATCATAAATACAGATTCTTTTTGTCCAGTTCTAGAGAGAAAAATGGCATAAAATACCTAAGAGCATTTTTTTGACGTCAAAATTTTTTATCATTTGTCATATTGTGATACGCTAACATTTTTTTGAGACACAATACACCGCGGTAAATCTCGTGCGGGAAAATTTCATGGACCCTCATTTAACCTTCTTGCATTAGCTTACACTTTTCAGATGTAAACCAAAAGTTTTCAATGTTGCCGGGACAAAAGATCGAAGAGCTATAACTTCACAATTGGTTTGTGCTTATCGTGTCACCAAAGAAAAGTTACTGAAAACGGCGTCCAATCTTCGTGGCATATGGATCAGCAACTTGAATTACTGCAAGCAACGCCTACAGCTTGGGTCTTCGGCCGGCAATCGTTTCAGCATTATTTTAAGGTATTTAAGCTACTGCTCAACTGCTTTTAAATTTTATGTGAACCAGTGACTGGTTTACTGAACAAGAAGAGTTTACTGAACCAGTGACTGTCTTCTCATTATTCTCAATTTCAAATTTAAAAGTGCGAATGAGAATCTTCATTCTCATTGAGAAATTCTAATTCTTACCCTCATTCTCAATGAAAATATTGCTTCTCATTTGGTCAATCAGTGATGTGACCTTTCATGAAAATCACGTGACCATTTTTGGATCTCAAAAATTTAGGGACATCGGAGATGTGAGTGAAGATGAATTAAAGGAGAGAATTGAGAAGTGGTCAACTGCCGGATTTCTCAACTATTTTGGGCATCAACGATTTGGTTCTTGTGGAGTAGGCACAGCGGAAATAGGGCGTCTGATCCTGAGTGCCAAGTGGGAGGAAGCAGTCAAAACCATCCTTGAACCTAGAGATTCAGCACGCGGTGAGTTCTACTTATGGTTGTGGCATTGATTTTAAGCCTTATTTTTCTTGGTCTAGGACCATTGCTAGAGTGCTTGCAGAAATTCAAAGAAACGGGTGACGCAGAGCAGGCCTTGCAAAAGCTTTACACGGGACAGAGATACAATTTGATTGAAGGAGTCATTCTCAGCGAGTTGAAGAAAAACAAATCCGCTTTTAGGAACGCTATTATGGCTCTTTTCCGCGATGCTAGAAGCCTTTATGTGCATGCATATCAGAGCTTGGTTTTCAACAAAATTTTGACTAAGTTATATTTTATTGTTTAGAGTGTCTATCGGAAATAAATTAAATCTTTAGGCGAGTTCAGAAGTATGGAATGAATGTTCTAGAAGGCGATATTTTGCTTAAGGATGGTCAGAAGGTGAAAGCTGTTGATAGCATTAAGATCGAGCAAGTAGCACTTCCCCTTCCGTCGTTTGAAGCGAATCTTCCTGAAAATGAAGGTAGTCATTTAAAACACATTTAAGATATCTCATCTTTTTACTGTTGTCATTTATTTCAGTCGGAGGTTGGTATGATGAAATTCTCGCTGCTGATGGGCTGTCCAAGGATTCGTTTCTATCTCTGGAACAGTAAGTATTCTGTAGGGTAATCCGTAGTATCTGTAAGGCTGTATTTTAAATTTTCTTTTCAAGTGGTGTGTTCTGTTATTCTGTCTCTTTACACCCTTCTTCAGCCAAGTTAGGTCCTTTATTTAAAGAACTGCACTCTTAAGTGTCATCAAAATTTTCGTGAAATGATTAAAAGGTATTTGAAGAACATTGGGGGAAAAAATCATGAGTCAGTTTTACAGAACATTTTTAAAGTTATTTTTATGAATTGTGTAATATTTCTTTTAGGGATTTTGCTGTTGGTGATGTCATGAGATCGATAGTAACCAAGCCAGCCAATGTGGAATGGGAAATTCTTACTTACAGTGATCCGCGAATTGAATTGCAGTCCAGTCCTTTCCTGGTTAATGCGAAATTGCGAAGGAAGAGTGATGCAACCAACAACTGGTCTGTCGTAGAAGTGGGCTCAGGAGGAGTTAAAGAAGAAGGAGCAGAAGAAAAGGAGCCTGAGGCAATTAAGAAAGAATATAGGGCTCTTAAAGTTCAATTTGATCTCCCTCCGTCAAGCTACGCAACTGTCGCTCTCAGAGAATTATTGAGAACAGATTTTAGTAAGGAAGCACAGAAGTTAAGATAGTTTTCCGATATGGAAAGTATTTGTTGAAATTTTTGTTGGACGGATACATGAATTACGGCTTTTCAAAAGTCAATAAATATTCCAATAATTTTCATCTCTGACAGATGTGCGCAGCGGTGGGATGTTAGACTCTGTAAATCAGGCAATTTTCGGGTCGAACTTGGGTTCCCTCCTTTAGTGAATTCTTTTTGGGCGTTAAATGGAATTTTTGTTGAAAAATAAAAGGCCCCTCTCTAATAAAAGGCCCCTCTCTAATAAAAGGCCCCTCTCTAATAAAAGGCCCCTCTCTAATAAAAAACCCCTCTCTAATAGAAGGCCCCCCTCTGAAAAAGGTTGAAAAATAGAAGGCCCGGGCCTTCTAATAGAGAATATACGGTAGCTCTTTTTTATTTCTAACAAAGTGTACAACGAAACAGCGCAATAATTTAACAAATCAGAAAACAATTCAGAACTACCACAGTAACCATAACTACATCTGATCCATTGGTTCAGATTTTACAACTGCTGCGCATGCATTGTGTACTGCTTTCTCAATCACCATATTTCTATTGGAGGGAAATGTAAATTCTGCCTCGATAATTGCGTCTCTCACTGCTAACGTTTCGCGATCTCCGGCGGACACCCTAAATCAGAAGCGAAATAAACTATTTCAATAAAGGTTTACCAATGAACACCAAGTGGGAGGAAGGATGGAATGCTCAATATACGAAATACGGTTACTAACCAAATTTTTCCATTCATTCCAATTGTTACTTCAAACTTGATTCTTTTGCCCAGAGTTACCAAAAAGTTATCTTCAGCTGAAAGCAACCGTCTTGCATAATTTAACGTTACGTCGAAGATTAAGCCTGGTGTAGTTATTACTCCCAATCCACGAGCACGCCCTTCCAGATCAACACACGATAGCTGAAACAGCAAGGTATGAATAACTTCACATCAAAATTAAAGTGCAAATTCAAACTTCAGGTTCAAATTGCTTTGATGAAAGAATGACTTGGCTATATATTAGATCTCCAACTCGAACAGTTGGTCGATTTCGTTTGGTCGCACCTTCGAAAGAAGTAAAGCAAAGCAGAGCCAAATCAGGAGCACCAATATCAACTCGGAAGTAATCACCAACTCTTGCGCTGACCACACCGAGGACCCTGTCACCGGCATGAGGAATGTATCTAAAATCATGTTTTGGCTAAAAAATATTCATTAAAAAAACTGTTATGGAAATTTAAAGGATGATCCACTGTGGTAATTCTTTTCCAAAAATCAGACTTCTTCCGTCTTCAAATTAAGGTTTTGCTCTACTTTTACAAAAATAAACAGGTTTTGGTTTCAGTTTAATGAAAATGCCAATTTGGTTTGCATAATCAGATTTCGCATGTTCTAGCCTCTCAAATCAGGAACATAGAAAAATGTGTCTCAGCCATGAATTAATCACTAATCAGGATCAATCGACTAAATGAAGCAAAAAACAACCTTTTGGTAGATGTCACAACCCACAGCTTGTTTCCTTTTTCATGAAGCATTCCGCAAACGACCGCATAGATGCCATCAGAATGTTTTTCAAGACCAGTTCCAACAATTTTTTCTTCGTTTGTAGCAGTTTGAAGTGAAGCAGTGACGAAATCCCCAGGGAGCAGTATTCTAGCCATGGATTTCTGAAATAAATGTAATTTTTATCATCGCAGATTGTCCTCTCGACTGACATACGACTCGCTACAAATTATGACTCGTTGTTCACTTGGTGTAAATTTTTTTCTTACTTCTGACTCCAAAACCCTCTTTTCTGCACTAATTAGGGCATTCTAAAGAAGGTTTTACAAGGGTAAATTACCGTTTTGTAAGCTTTTTTTCGATTTTTCAAAAAAATTTAAAAGCACACTAAAAACGATACTTCACCCTTGTCAAACCTTCTTTAGAATGTTCTAATTAGTAAATGAAAAAGGGTTTCGGAGTCTGAAAAAGTAAAAAAAAAAACACACCAAGTGGCCATCCACATGGCTTGTTTAAGGTAGAAGCATCCGAAGCACAACCTTATATTAGGAAATTCTACCATGTTTTGGTTACTGGAGCTGGGCAAAGAGTCTTTAGATGCATTTATGGTCAAGAGTCTTGCTCGGATTAATCTCGCAGGTATGTATGTGTGCGCATCTCTAACCCTTCAAGCCTGCTACGCCCCCTCCGGGGGATTCGGTATTAAAATATTAGAATCGGTCCTGTTCATCTGTTATTGTTCGTTATCGTTATTATTTTGTTGATTGTTCTTTGGTGTTACACATAAATATATTGTTGTTGATACCAGTGTTCCCAACTACTATTATATACTGTTATCTCTACAAAATAGAGATACAACAAAAATGGAAAAATCCCGAATAATTCCGGATATTATCCGAAATCAGATATCCGATCCGACAACCCTACTTACTACTATTGGTGTGAAATATCGCGTGAAATACTAAATCTAAATAAATAAAGTGAAATACTACTATTTCCTTATACATTAAAGAGTTTTTCTTAAAAAATGTAGCGAGTCAATGTAGCGAGTCGATTTAGCGAGTCGTTGATATACCATCCTCTCTAATTTTTTCGCTTGACAAATTAATCGTGATAGTTTATTTTAGTAATGGAAGCATTATTACCTTTAAATTTCCGCTTTTTGTGTGGCTTTCTGCTGCTTAAAAATTTTAAAGCTAATTTTCAGCTACTCTTTCGCATAATTTACTTTTTTTGAACTGGCAGGTGTCAAAATAATATACACTCACGAAAAAGATTATCATTAATTGTAGGTTTTTGCTGTATTGATTAGATTACCTTGATCCTTTTCTCGATCCGCACTCAACATAGAATTACCGGGTAAATTATTAGACTTAACGTTTTTTTTCCCGAGCTTAAATTTCCTATATTTGCTCCATATACAGTCAACCCTCGATTTAGAGAACCCCCCTAAAAAGTTTGGTTGGACCAAGCTGTGGATCGAACTTTTAGAGGTGTCGTTAAATCGGGGGTGGACTATATATCCACCCACCATGCTAAGTCTAACTATTTGCTTCGTATTTTTTTTTGTTGAGTACGGGTCAGATTTTGGCAATCTTTAGATTTTGTGCCAGTTCACTTAAATCAATTAATTTTAGAAATTACAAGCAAGATGATGCGTCGCAAGAAATTCCAAATAAATCCCAATATTGGTGTGGGGACCGTCAAAGCGTGCTCTCTAGCTGCACCTCAAGAAAGGGAAACTGCTCAAGATGTTCATGCTGAGGCTGCAAGTCCGATATCAAAGGTCAATATTTTCGGGTGTTACTTCCATTAAAGTTGAAATTTTCAGTACAGAAACAAGGTCAATAATGAAATCGAATATCCTGCCGAAACTCTTAGCTCTAGTGGTGCTGAAAATCCTGCGTGCGGTGTGGAAGAAATAATTTCTCGGACAGACAACCATGTTGTGCCTCCAGATGCCTTGAGGGTTTTTCGCTCTTTTTGAAAACAGCATTACAAAAAACTCCTTCTATTTCTTTCAGGTCTCTACTAAAGAACCTCTCCGACCTTCGATTAGCAGAAGACATTCGAATGTGCCAAGTGAGAATGGAAGTAGGTCTGTTACCGATGCCACCGAAAATCGTATTGAAGACACCGCTGATGATGTGAGACATGAATATTGATCAAATTTTGTTTTTCACTCCAACTGTAAAAGCTTAGGCTCGAATAACTGGTGGAAAGAAGCGGAAGCGTTCTACCATTAAAGTGGGAGAAGAATTGGATACGAAAAAGTTTACTTTGGCTGATCTTATTGACTGGCGCCCAGCTACAGAAAACACACTGCGGAAGAAGTGGGACGAAAAAAAGCAACAGCTATTGCATAAGACAGCAGCATTCACGGATACAAGAGAAGCCTCTAGCAGTAGTGATTCTAAGCAACCAGTTGGTCCAAGGGTGTGATTTATTTTCTTTTTATACTTAGCGAATTTGTTCGATACTTCTAGGTCAAAATTAATGAACAAGGTGAGATGGTGCTCGATGAAGAATCTCTCGTTGTGGTTGAAAATCCAGACAACAATGTCTGGGAAACTGTGAACGACGTAATTTTTGTGTTTCTGTCTCGAATTTATTTTGAGTCATCTTTGCAGGATTTACTACCTAAAAAATTAAATTGCATGAGCTTCCGTAAACATCATCGGACTTCCATATGGGGAGTGCTAGAGACAGATCTCTTTTATGGTAGAATTGGTTTTTGTATTTGACTTACCGTTTATCTGTTTAGAAGTTTTGAGCGCTACGGGGACCGACTTTGGGTACGTTTTTTTGCAGGTTGAGATGGCTTTTAGTGTTTAGTTAGTATATATTTTAGATTAATGCATGAATTCAGTAAGTTCAAATTTGCAGACTCTTAGAGAATAATTGCAGTGGTGTAGTATGTCCAACCCAATATGCTCTGAAATAATTTTTCATACAGTTTTAAGCGCTAAAACGTGCTTTCAGGGCGCGGAAGTCTTTTTCCGTAAACTTTCATTTAAACAGAGATCGGAAAACATGGTAAAACGGTTTTTGTATTTGGTCCTGAAGAGCATTATATGATGTCGCACCTCATTTTTTCTGCTGGGAATGGGCAAAAATAGTCTCTGTATACATGTTTGATCAAACTTTTTTATCGTATTCATCTCGCTGTTTTGATTCATCCTGCTGGTTAGTGTATGGATAAAAGTCTAAACTTGTGAAGGTTCTTTTCAATACGAGCTTTTAGCGACACCGAAAACAAAACTTAAAGCGGAAAAAGAACTAAAAAGTCGATCTTTTAGAAGGGATGTTTAGATAAGATGTTTTGGGAGTCAATTGACCAGGGATGAAGTGACCTAGATTCTAAATGAGGGTAGCTAGTCTCAAGCTTCTTTAGCGTTTAAAACCTGTATAAAACGTTATTTCCAACCATTGTGAGTTTAGGACTTATACTATAATTATGCCATACTTGGTTAGGAATACAGTCAACAACCCTCGATACCACCATCACTGTACAGTGACCCTAGGGTCGGTCTAAGGGACTTTATTGTCGTGGGGTTGACTATATTTTTTCCTTCAATTTATATTTTAGTTCCTACCCGCTCTCGCGCTGAGTTGAAAAAAAAATTTAATAGGGAAGAGGTAGCTTTGTCATTTTCTTTAATTATTATGGTTTCATATCAACACATTTATTTCAGAAATTGGACGAGGAACGCGTGAATGAGATTCTGAGCAAGCCTACTCTTTTGGACGTCACTCTTTATGAAAGAGTTAAGAAGATAAGAAAGAAGATGGAAGACGAACAAAATGAAAAGATTGCTAAGAAGGCTGCTAAAGAACAGAGGGCAACAAAAAGAGTGGCTAGGAAGGGCAAGAAATCTGCCTAGACACGTCGCTTTATTGTATTAACTTGTTTCTGTGTTGTTAGGCACGGTGGTATATGTTGACAGAGATTTTATCATTTTTCTTACGTGTTTTGTTCTATTCAACAAGTGAATAGGTGTTTGTTTATACTGTTAAAGAGTAGCAACGCTCCGAGCTAATCTCTCCAGCCAACATCTATTTTGATTTACGGTCGACACTCGATCTAACGGGCCCCATTTAACGTACAATCCAATTCGGTTTGGTTGGTTTTCAATGAAATTTATTGAGAGTAACGTTTGATTTAACGGACGGCTGAGCCTGGTCCTTTGAGTCTCCTAAATCAAGCGTCGACTGTATATAAAGCGTTTCTTTGCATTCATATCAGTATCAATGTAAAAATTAATTTTAAAATGGTGAAACGTTGAGATGGTCCCTAGCGTTCCTTGTTTTTATTAGCATAAATTGTTTTAAAATTAATTTTTACACAGATATTCTGATCCATGGCTCAAAATTAGATCAAAAGACAAGGTTAGCGGTTACATACCTTCTGCTAATGTCTCCCTCCATGGGCTGTGTTTGGCTGGCTGCCAAAGAAACTCAATAAAAGTACAGACACGAATGTAGAGAAACGCTTTACTTAAATTAGAATCGAAATAAAAATAGATGCTAACTAGAGAGATTGGCTCTTGGGTATAACAAAAAAAATTATTGTATTTTCATCTTTTGCTAGCTTTGCAGTAGATTTTCATATGCTCCTCGAAGCCATTTGCCACATAGCTCATTTAAAGTTCGGTGCGGCTTGTTGCGGTGTTGGCCTCCCAATTCGTTGCTGCTGCTGGGCTGTAAACTGCTGATTTTGTTTAGGAGAGAACGGTTGTTGTGGTGCCTGTCGCTGTTGTTGCTGCTGCTGGTAGTTCTGCTGTTGCTGGAATTGTTGTTGTTGGACCCCGTGTTGTGGAACCTGGTTGACTGGAACCTGATCTGTCACGGCCTCCTCTGGAAATTCCAGCTCCCAGATACGTTTCAAGTGCTTCCCCTTAATAAAGTCTTTGGTTTAGTTTGAATAGTGAAGATAAATTCGTACCTTAACATCTCTTGGACAACCAAAGCCAGTCATTCCCTACAATTTATTAAAAATATGTGATCTTGCTGATACCGCATACAGCTTGCAGAATAATTAAATGTTAAACAATTGTATGGGCGTTAGCCAAAGCAGCGAGTAGAATAAGCGTTGATGAAACACATACCCTTTGAGAATCAAACTGATTAGTGCCTGATTGTAGTCTGATTTGTGTATCCTGTTGGCTAAGAATACTCCATCTCTTTCCTCCATCTGCGAACTCTACTTTAGTCTGCGTATTCCTTGGCATTCCAAAGCCGGTTTTGCCCTTTGAAACCACAAACAATAACCGCGGATTGGTTAAAAAACTGTTTACAACTAATAATAAGCTTATTAAAAGCATTATGCGTAACAAACACATTAGTGTAATTAGACTATAAAGTAACAAGGCCAACCCTTTGAGAATCAAACTGGTTAGTGCCGGATTGTAGTGGAACTATTCCATCTGTTTGTCTCAATTGGGCCAATGTAAATTTTCCACTCTTGGTCCTCCGATCATTGCCATCCACTGAAGGATCGCCCAAAACATTGACTGCTGCTGCTAGCTTTAACCCGTTATTTTCTAAAATAATTTTGTAACATAAAAGACTTTCGCAGGGAAAATTGCGAAAAAAACTGTATTGAACCCCCCAACCGTTTATACCCCCAAATAGCTGTTCCCCCTCAAAAGAATATACTAGGGTTGCGCATTGTCAATATTGGCGCCAAGATTGACTTTAAAATTGGGCCAATCTTGGCCAAGATTTGCAATTTTGGCAATTTCAGTCAAGAAACTGCTTTACCCAGCCGCGGGTCATACCAATATCTCCTTCCATTCTCCCTTGTGGGAGTGATATATCTGATAAAAAATATTCTAAAGATATTACAGGTAAGACGCACATAATGATAATTATATGATGCAATAGGGAAAATTTTCTCTAACCCTTGCGGTCTCTTCTCAAACCCAGCAGTTTGAACACGTTTGATTCTTATATATGGTCTGTATTTCATAAGCCTTCACTATCACAGTTAAAATATGATATTAATTTTTCTTTGAGCCTATGTGCCAGCATCAGTGGGTACGCCCACTGGTGCCAGCGTCAAGGTCTCCGGGTTTTTTTTTTTGGGTTGGGTCATTTTTTAAATTGGGTCTTTTTTTTTTAATTGGTTCATTTTTTTAAATTGGCTCATTTTTTAAATTGGTTAATTTTTTAAATTGGGTCATTTTTTAAATTGGTTCATTTCTAAAATTGGGTCATTTCTAAAATTGGGTCATTTTTTTAAATTGGGTCATTTTTTTAAATTGGGTCATTTTTTTAAATTGGGTCATTTTTTAAATTGGCTCATTTTTTTTAATTGGGTCATTTTTTTTTAATTGGGTCATTTTTTTTTAAATTGGGTCATTTTTTTTTTTATTGGGTCATTTTTTTTTTAAATTGGGTCATTTTTTTTAATTTGGGTCATTTTTTTTGGGTTTAATTTTTAGGGTCAATGGGGCCCTGGTGCCAGCATCGGGGCTGGGGCCCTGGTGCCAGCATCGGGGCTGGGGCCCTGGTGCCAGCATCGGGGCTGGGGCCCTGGTGCCAGCATCAGGGTGGGGCCCTGGTGCCAGCACGTGGTGCCAGCATTAGGGTGGGGCCCTGGTGCCAGCATCAGGGTGGGGCCCTGGTGCCAGCATCAGGGTGGGGCCCTGGTGCCAGCATCAGGGTGGGGCCCTGGTGCC
>BBSZ01010909.1:0-10652 GCA_000981365.1 Subanguina moxae | reverse complement strand
GGAGGTGTATTTTGGTCTTTCTGATTTCTTCTTGCTAGATTTTCTAATTTTCAATTTTTTCATACTTCTTTTCTACAAATTTATAGTAAATTTTCTGCTCTATCTCGTAAACATTATAAATTTCCCGAAAGTACAGAGAGATTAAAACGTAAAACCGGTTTTAGGAAGTTACTCAAAAAAGATTTTACCCAGCAACCATTTCGTAAATCCCACTTTTGTAAGCGTCATTAAGCAAGTAATGGCTCACTTGAGAGCCCGTGAAACTAGCATCATTACAAATATAATCTTTAATAAAAAATTCCAGAAATTTGGAATGCAAACTGCAATTGATATCATGGTTTCGAAAAAAAATTTTCAGAAAGCTTGAAACATCCGGCTTTCTCATGAAATCGGGGTCGATTTGTGTGAAAAAGTAGTTATTTCCTGTGACCGATAAGTCCGCCTGGGGGGATTCTATACTCAAGCCATCCCCTTCAATGGGCACACACATTCTATGGATTTCCTTCCCTCTTCTAGTCATGGGACTGCAATAGAGGTAGCAGAATAGCAGGAATGACAAACAAAGAGAGGCATTCGATTCTTCTAGAATAAACAAGCCTTTCTTTACTGCCTGCTAAACGTAAACAGGTGTGATCCAACCCTGGGACAAAGATCACCCTGTGCAATTAACTGCACTGCTCAATATTTCTGCCATTAAAATGGACTTTTTAAAATACAAAGTCTTGTGAACCCTACAGTTAATCCCTATTCCGACAGAAACAGGAGCATTTTTTAACTTTATTACACTGTTTTTTCCAGAAAATATACAAAAAAAGCTTTTTGACAAATGAATATATTTTCTACCACCTCCCTCCTGCCCCATATGCACTAGCAAACAATCTTGTTGACAATAAATGGGGGAAGCATCACATGTGTGTGAGCATACCCTCCTCCAACCAATCAACTTGTTCTGTGTGTGTATATGCCACATGGCTATTCCCTCGTCTTTCTGCCACTGCTGCTACTATTGGGAACACTTGACACTTGGGCGTGTTGTGTGTAGTGAGTTAGACACTTGGTTCCTTCTCTCCCACTACCTTATTGCTTTTGCGGCTGCTGCCATCTGGTCGCGAGTCAGCAGTTTCTCCCTCCCTTCCTCCCTCCCCCAACCATTCATTGGTCGTTCTCTACTGAAAACAGCCGGCAGCACCAACTAAGTAGGATTTTTCCGCTCTTGTTTCTACCACCACCTCTGCCAAGGCGACCAGTAAAAGAGGAAGGACTGTGTGAGCGAAATCTATCTACCTTTGTTTTATATATACAAGCGTATTGAATTAACAAAAACGATCAGATGAGAGATCACTATTATTCTTTTTTGGATTGATGCAATTTTTCGGTGTGCGTTGTACTTTAATTCCAAAAAAGGCTTCTGAAGTCAAATATTTGAAGCGGAATTTAATTGCTCTTCAAAATTTTACCTCAATTGGTCTTATCCACCCTTCTAAGACCCTCTTTTGGAGGCTTTTGTGATCACCAAATGGCGGCTGTTCACTTTCTCCAATGCACTGCTTCCACTGCAATAAGAAGTTCTCATTCAGGTGCTTCACTTTACCTGGCTATATATACTCGACTATATACAATACGACTCGATATTATAATTGGTAACTTTTAGTGAGAATGATCCAGAAATATAAAGGCCTCCTTCCCAACACGTTCGCATGCGCACGTGCGCACATGTCAAAAGAACGCATACGCTCCGCACACGCATCTGTGTGCGCAAAATTATGCACGCAAATGTACATTGCTACTGTATATATTTTTTTTTATCTGGAAAGCTTTTTTGTTTAACTTTGTAGAATATTTTCCGGAGTTATTTATGGCTGGCCTTGTGCGTTATGTGTTTTTTTTATTTATCCAAATATTCTCACTTTTTGTTCTTTTTCTGAACGGTTCAGTTGATGAATAATTTCCTCATGTCGAATAGAATATCGTTTTGATGAATATACTCTTTTTGTCGACCAACAACATTAGTTTTCAGATGTGCTGTCTAAAAGAAACTACAGGGTGAGTCAAAATTAGTGTAACATCTTTTCATTAAAAATGTTTTCAACTTCAAACTTTTTGTCCATCATTTTTTCATTTCTTTTTTCTATTGTTTTCTTTTTAAGTATTCATGGAGGTCGAAGACAATTGGTTTCGACCGGCAGCTTGTTATTTGATCAAGGAAAGAGGAATGACTCAACAGGGTGTGGCTGACATTTTCGGAGTTACTCGTCAAAGGATTGCGCGAGCCGTTGGTCGTTTTGAAGAGACGGACGATCACAAAAATCGAAAAGGACAAGGTCGGAGAAGAGCGGCAAGAAGCGAAGAAAACGTCGAGAAGGTCCGCGGTCTCATGGATTTAATAGTTTAAAAAAGAACTTGAAAAAAGTAGAAAAAAGAAATGTTACACTAATTTTGACTCACCCTGTAATCTGACACAAATACTAAAAATCCGAATACTTCTTCTATGGCTTTAGACTCGGTATAAACTTTTCTCAGGTTCTATAATCTAAGTTCGATTTTACCTTTTCAAACCCTTCTCTCTAAAAGTCAGAAACTTCCGTCTCGAATCGTGGGCTAAACTACGGTATGTGGTACCGGCTCCAAACGACCGAAAATTATATTCTAAAGCCGTTTTAACTGCTGAAAACAATAAAAAAGCCATGGAGGGGGCGTAGGAGGCTTGAAGGTTTAGAGATGCGCGCACAGACTTACCAGCGAGATGAATCCGAGAAAGACTCTTGATCATGTATGCATCTAAAGACTCCTTTCGCCCAGCTCCAGTAACCGAAACATGGTAGAAAATCGCTTGAAAATGACTGTTGATGCAAAACTATGTTCAAATCCCATTTTTTGATATCCAGGTACCCTCCAGACCTAAATTAACTTGGTTCCTCAAGACAAAAGTCAAACAAAAGTGCTCTAATGGGTTTTTCCAATATTTTTTGCCCTTCTTTTTTTTTAACAGTTAAAACGGCTTTAGAACATCATTTCCACGAGAGATATTTTCATGAGCAAACTTTAGTCGACCTTTGACGTGGCGAGGAAGAAGACGAGGAGAAGGATTTATTTTGGCATGCACAAGATTTTCATTTCACCAAATGAACCAAAGAACATTTGTTTTTGACATTTAAAACATGGTAATATTGACTGAAAAGTGAAAACCTCGTGATAACTGAAGATCGATTTCACACTTTATTTCAGTTGCGCTCTTCGTAGAATTGGAGGCCTGTTTCGAAATTTGACGCTCATATTGTTTGCTCAGCTTTCTCCTTTTTTTTCTTACGCTTTTTGGCACCATATCGCTGCGGATTTCTCAGAAAGGATTTGACAACGCAAGCCGTTCGACCCAGCTCTGTGCTCTGCTCACTGATACAAGATTTGAATTTTAGGCTGGAAGCAGCGTTTTATACTATGATTTTTCACATGGCAATAACGAATTTTCAAATTTGTTTAAAAAAGTCTTCAAACACGCAAAATTAGGGGTGTCTGTATAATTATGCACCGCACTGTATAATTGACTAAAAAGAGTTCGTAAACTTTTTTCTGATCTTTTTCTATCTTCTGTACAACACAAAAAGTCTATACGAAATGAGAAAGAGAAATGGACAACCAATCATTTAACGACAAAAAAACTGCACTTGAGGAGTGTATTTATACAGCTAGCTAACTGCAAAACAAAAAACACTTTACGATAAGCATCTCCAAACAGCCGGCCAGCACTCCTTCTCTTATTCCGTTTCAGCTTTACTACACTAAACATAGGGAGAGTGGACCCAAACAAAACGTTTTTTGATTGAGCTATATTGCATTAGACTAGCTCGTGTTTTCATTTCAATAGGGAGTGATTCAAATTGTTTTTTAAATGCCATCCTCTTCATCTTATTTGTAGAAAAGAAAAAAGCGTTTCATATATTGAGGGTTGCTAAAAATTTTGTGGGGTGAAGCTTTTGGATTATGCCGGCAAAGTCTTCTTTGGCTGCTAAGCTTGAATACACAAGAATTTCATTACTATAATAGTTTTCTTATTTTCAGATGAACCAACTGGAGCTGTAGAAGCTAGTCGAAAGGGTGATCTCAAGAAGAACGCCATGCCATCTATTTTTGAGAACGCTGACGTCAAGTAAGTCCCTATTATTATTAAAAAAACATTCTATGAAGGGGATTTAAGAAAATTAAAAGTTTTTAGAGACTTATCTTCCGCAATGAAATGGCGTCGTCCAGTTCCTTCCAATGAGCGTTTCATACTTGGGGCAGAGTCGGAAGATGAGGAAGATGAAAACTCAATTGACGCTTTTGGTTCATCTCCTGACTCTTGGGTGGACATTGATGTGCTTGACACCAAAGACCAGCTGGACAAGTATGTGAATGGCAAGCAGGCTCCAAAGAAGATCTCGCGCTCTAGCTTGGAGTTTTCTCTCGATGATGACAGTGGATTGGGCATTTCGGCTCCGAGTAGTGTGATAGTGACTGATGATGAAATTGTTGAGCGAGAAGAGCAGCCCACTGAACTCATTCCACTTCGTCGATTAGCCACCAGCGGTGTTTACGAAACTGTTCGTCACAGCGCAAGGAAATCTAAAAAGCTTTGTTTCTACGGTATGCTTTTAATTTTTTTTGGATTTTGGTAGTTTAATCTATGAAACTAGAACACACTACAGGGTAAGTCAACAAACGTAAATACTTTCAAATGCCCGCATTTCTTAAACTTGTCATTCTTAAAAGACGAGAAGAAATCAATTTTTGTTTGGTCCTGTATGATTTGGATCTTAGCCATTTCTAGCTCGATCTGTGGTCTCACTTCTAACCACAGGTGACCAAACAATAAATGTGTATTTGCGTGCTCTTCACATTATATACCGAGGAAAATACAATCAAAAAGCGAGTCGACCTGTAAAAACAAATCTTTCAAAATCAACCTACAAAGAGCATGGGCATTTGAAAGTATCCATATTTGTTGTTGACCCATGTTGTGATGCATAGAAGATGGAACAAAAGTTTGCAAAGTACTATCAGGCTGAAATATATTTTGAAATCCTATGTAGTAAAACTTCGATAACCCATCACCCCTGGGGGCTGACAAAAGGTGACGTGTTATCGTGGGTAAACTTTGCTAGTTTAAAAAATTCATATTTGTCTAGTCAAGGCTTTATTTCAACAGCTTCCATAAATTTCAATTACTTACACTTACAATCTCGCCGCTCACTCGCCGATTCAGACTTCTGACTTTTTTTATCGATAGGACGAGCGCTTCTTGCATCATCATGCATTCTTGGCTTAAGTCGAGCTCGCTTTACACAGCCACCTTCTTCGATCGCCTTCTAAATTGCATCCTTGTCCTTGACAGTCCCATTGAGTGCTGTGCGTGGAATCTTGAACTGCTTGGCTAAACGGACTTGTTATTGTTTTTATTGCAGCTGCCTCGATGATCGCTTTCTTGACTTCTAGCGTGATTGCATTTTGCTTTCACCTCGCCATCTAAAAAATAAAATGGCACGACACACAAAAAACACAAAAAATGATGACGAAACGCAAACAGAAAAATACAGGATTAATTGAAATTTTAAAAAATTTGACAGAAAACTGAAAAATGATGCAAAATGTGCAAGGTGACGGCTTATCGAGGGTATTTTTCTTTGTTGGTAATGGACCAAAGGTGACTGGTTATCGAGGTGACGGGTTATTGAAGGCAAAACTTGTGGGACTTATTTGCCAGCCAACCAAATCAGCTTTGGGGTGACGGGATATCGCAGTGATGCGTTATCGATAACTTGATTTGACTAGTTGATTCACACTGCTTACCTGGTTTATTTCTAGACTTTTACCATTTATTGGATGATCATTTGGGTGCTGGTGCTTATGCTTGTGTTCAAACGGCTGTGTCTATTTCTACTGGCCAAGAATTTGCGGTGAAATTGGTGGACAAATCCGAACATGGTAATGATATTTAGCTCATTAAAAGTGCTTTTCACTATTTTTGCTTCTAGGGCATACTCGATCTCGCATAATTCGCGAGGTGGAGATTTTTAAACTTTGCCGTAACCATCCCAACATTGTCCAACTAGTTGAGGTGGGTACATCATAATTTGTTTTCTAGTTAGTTCATTTCTCATCTTCTGTTTGTTTAGTGGTTTGAGGACGAAGACTTTTTCTACATGGTCTTTGAAAAAATGCGTGGGGGTCAACTTCTATCTCGAATCCAACGAAAAATCTGCTTCACTGAACAAGAGGCGGTGAGCTTGTCGTCCAATTATACAAACTCAATTTTTTTATACATCAGCATTTTAGGGTCTTGTCACAAGAGACATCGCAAGCGCATTAAAGTTCCTTCACGATCGTGGGATTGCTCACCGAGATGTGAAACCTGAAAACATTCTGTGCACAGACTTTGATCAAATCTCGCCAGTCAAACTGTGTGACTTGGATTTGGCCAGCAAGCCGACGCGAGCTTCTAGACAAGTGTTGCCAGAAGTTCATAGTGAGCCTGACCTTGCATCTCCAGTAGGTTCTGCTGAGTTCATGGCTCCAGAAGTTGTAAATGCTTTTGTGGGAGAGTCTTTGAAGTATGACAAACGATGTGACATGTGGTCGTTGGGAGTGATCATTTACATCATGCTTTGCGGCTATCCTCCCTTCTATGGTGAATGTGATCGCGAAAACTGTGGGTGGGATCAAGGTAAATCACCTTTATATTTCTGCCATTGAAAAAAAAAAACTGGTCGTTATAGGTGAATCATGCTCTGATTGCCAAGACAATCTGTTTCATCGAATTCAAAAGGGACAATTCTATTTCCCTGAAGAAGAGTGGGGCAATATAAGCGATGAAGCCAAGGACCTGATCAACCATCTATTGGTAGGCCTTTTGCTAAAAATATTTAAATATTAAATCAAAATTCTTATAATTTTAGGTTCGAGATGTTCGCCAACGCTATACTGCGGATGACGTGCTCAAGCATGCGTGGGTGGTGCACACAGCCCCCAGCTCCAACACTATTCTTCAGACAGCCACCAATCTTTCGCGCAATGAATCGCAACGAGACGTGCATCAGATGAACGAGATATTTAATAGTAAGATTTGCACTATTGTCTATCAATTGTTGCCTCATTCAATTATTTGTAGACTATCGGATGCGTGATTGCATTTGAAGACGACACCTTCTACATAAGTCAATATGCGCCATCTTTTCTTCTTTTTATTCTTCTAGCTTGTGTTCATTAGTTTTTCTTCGTAAACATTACCTAGTTAGCTATCGCTTTTGTCCTATCATAGTATCTCTTATTAGCAACCTGTCTTTTCTTTTCTAAAACGCAAAAAGCAGAAATTTTCTTAAAAAACTATTAGCAGTCTTTGTTTGTGTAAATAATTGTTGTAGTCTAACCATACATGCAACTGTGAATGCATGTCTCCTTGTTGTTAGTTAGGTGTAAGCATTGTTCTATGGGTGACAGTGAAAACACAATCCTTAGGTATTGTGTGGTTGTCCCTTTTCAAAACAGCTCAATCTTGTTGTTTTATTAATCCATCAAAGCGAAAAAAAAAAAAGAAAAGTGTTTGAAAGGCACTTTTTTCTGGCCAGAGATCTAACTTTTATAGCTTTCTGGATTCATGAATTTTAGTGTGCACACCAAAATCTAAGAAAAAATTTGCTAAGTGGTCGTTTTACTGACAAATTCTCGACTTAACATTCATAAATTGTGATAATTAATTGATTTCAATTAATTTTGACTGATAGCAAATTGGCCAAAAAAAGACTGCTCAAACGTTTGGTCAATTATTAGTTGTCCAGTCGGTTGGAGCTAAAAGTAGACTGAAAAAAAAAGTATTATTTCCATCTCTTCCTCAATCTGCAAGTTTTTTTTGTGGTTTTATAGAAGAGTGGAATGATGTCTTATATACCTCATCCCACTAATTTATTTCAATCCTCTGTTTTTTGTAAATGTTTCTATTTAAAACTGCTCTCGGGTTTTCA
This sequence comes from Subanguina moxae, assembly GCA_000981365.1. Classification (NCBI taxonomy): domain Eukaryota; kingdom Metazoa; phylum Nematoda; class Chromadorea; order Rhabditida; family Anguinidae; genus Subanguina; species Subanguina moxae. Next base: position 2,661 of record BBSZ01010909.1, on the reverse strand, counting down.
CAGCAACGGGGAAGACTACTTGGTCTATTTCTGGAAGAAAAAAATCATATTCTGGGAAGACTACTCCCCCAATTCTCCTTATTTCCCTTCCTCTTTTTTCCCCCCCCGCCACTATTTCTTCTTCTTTAATGGTCTCTGAAGGTGTGTGGGTTAAAGCTATGATCAATCTTGAAAACTCAATTAAGAGTTAACACTTTTGAAGACTGTCTTAAGAGACTACCAGTCAATGTAATTGTACTCCCTTGCGTTGGAACATCTGTTCCTTCGCACTTCAGAGTGCTTCTCAGTTGATGTAGGAGTGTTGCAAGTATATATGTAAATATCAATCTCAGCGGAAAAGATCTACTAGTTGTGTTATTAGCCTTGAAAAGGTGTTGTTTACGCATCACACCAAAAAGTAAACTAGTTCGCAAATGTAATATATTGGGAAATTGCACTTCCCTCACCTCTCTTTATTTTTCCGTTTGAATACGTGTACTTACTCAGTTCATACTCTCTCTCTTCCATGTTTTTTTAGTTGTAACTGCTGTCAACCCTGGACCACTCGGCACCCTGGATAATTCGACACTTCGAACTGACTCTCTTGAGGTGCCGAGTCATTGAGGTTTGACTGTATTTAAAGCGCAAAGTCAGTCAGCAAAGTTAAGAAGGATGTAGGTAAGCAAGTAATAATATTACTTCATTAACTACTATGAAATAATAAAGTTTGTTGTCAAAACAAACAACTTGTAAAAGATCATGTACAAAAATGGCTGGCTTCACACAAATTTGCTGACTGAATAAATGCCACGCCTTTTCTTGCAATTGTTCTCCCTTCCCAAAGCAACAATACACAATTTGGTTTGTGTTAGGCTAATTTATACGTGTCTCCTCCTCTTTGTTTTGCATTGTAACAAACTTTAATTGTATGTAGAAAAAATGAACAAACTGCCTTCTCACCAATACCGTACTGCACTGTATTTCCTTGTGCAGCATTCTCTCTCTTAGTAGTGTCCCCTTACTTTTGTGATCCCTTTCTCTTCTAATTAACGTCCCATTAGTGATGTAGCAATCAACTTTTCAGCTCTATTTTAAATTAGTCTCTAACATATTTTTTCTTGAAATAAAGATTAAAGTGCAAATATCTTAAATACCTATAGGACCAAAAGTCCACAGCTAATAAAAACCTTAAGAGGTAGCGAACCGGCCTTTCCTGACACAAAAATTGCCTTATCTTATCACTTTTTGTCATCTACTTTTTTATAGATATATTGTGTAAGTATTAGTGGTATTTAAACAGCTATTGGAGGAAAGTGATGAAAAGACTTTGTCGTCAGTGGAAGGCCGGTGGTTAGTCACCTGCGTTCTTTATTGTTCTATCTTCAATTTATTTACCAAAAAAGTGGAGTATATTTGAGATGAATATTAATCTGTTGCTAAAATACTGTTGTTGTATTCATGTCACGTGTTTTTGACACATGATGATTGAGATAGCGAAATAAACAAGCAATTTTATTCACCCCAGCTCACCCTAGACACAGAATATACGATTACATACAAACATAGCCTTATTGGCTGGTAATAAATGAATGAGTCCACTTGGCCCATGGCTCCTGGCCAGGAGGTGTTTGTTTATTCTTCCTCGTTTCCTTTATTTTTGTTTGTCTTAAAAGGAAATTTCACAAATTTAAGTGTTAGTCCATGCACCAACCAAACCAAGAGAATGTCCACTTGGCGTTAATTTTTTTCTTACTTTCAGAATCTGGAACCCTTTTTCTGTACTAATTAGAGTATTTTAAAGAAGGTTTGTATATGCCGAACTATTACGGAAAATCAAAAAATCAAGAAACAGCCCATAAAAGGGTAGCTGACCCCTGTCGAATCTTCTTTAGAATGATCTAATTAGTAGAGGAAAAAGGTTTTGGAGCCTAAAAATAAGAAAAAACATTTCACACCAAGGTTTGGTTGGTGCATGGGCAAACACCTAAATTTGTGAGGATTTCTTTCAAGAAAAATCTAAACAGAGGAAAGGAGGAAGAATAAACAAACACCTAAGCATGTTAAGCACAAAAAATAGCTAAATACCAAGTAAAAAAACTACAAGAAGTGGATGAGCATGAGAAAATAATCATAAGAAATCAAAGTTGCAAAGTGCACAAGGGTTGGGGTAGAAGCAGAAAAAACTGCAAATTTTGCAGTTAGTAAAATTGGCCCCTGAAGCAATACAGTCAACCCTCAATATAAGGCCAAAAAATTGGATCCACAGCTGGGTCCGACCATTTGTTACCTCTATTTTTAACATCTTTTGCTAATTTCGATACTGATCTCTCCAAAGCAAAAAATCGCAAGGATTGTGAATTTGCCGGTCGTTTTTAGACAACTCAACGATTTCACCTTTAAAAAATCCAACTCTCGATTAAATGGACTAAATTAGAGCTGGCCATTTGCATTTTTGCGATATTGCGATGCGATATATTTGACCTGAGAGGGCTTGCGATGCGATATGCGATATTTTGAGAATTTTGTGAGCGATATATCACTGCGATATGCGATATTTCCTTAGGCATTTATTCAACAAAATCTATACATCTAAAATTTCTTTTAATACATAAATTTCAACACCGGTAGATTTTTGTTCAAAAATAGGAGTTGTTCGGCCGTTTCAGGATTCAAGCTTGATCT
>BBSZ01010881.1:0-12338 GCA_000981365.1 Subanguina moxae | reverse complement strand
GTTCAAGACAAGCACATTTGAAAAAAAAATTTCTGATCAATTCACAAATTTGAGAGTGGATAAATTTTAGCCGTTGTTTTAATGTTTTGACTATGTTGTGCTCTACAAAAGTTCTTTTCGTCTTCGCATCACTCCTTTTATTCGTAGTGACAGAAAGTAACAGGGAAAGGACGAAAAAAGATGTCCGTGACTATACTGATGCCGATTTAGAAAAATTGTATGAGGAGTGGGAAGCTAATGACGAAGAAGAGTTGCCGGACGATGAGAAGCCGGACTATTTGAAGGCAAGACCAAACAATGATTTCGAACATCTTAAACAAATGGTGTCATTTTTGCAATTTTACATATTATTGTAAAAAGAGTTTTTAGTCCAATAATCCAGATGATATGTTGAAATTGAGCAAAAAAGGACAATCTGTAATGATGTTTGTAAGTGTTGTTGACCCAGATTCTACGTCTACAAACAAACAATTTACCAACAAAATGTCTACTTTGTGGCAGTCCAGCCTCAACAACAACCATGTGGATGTACAGGTACAGTCAAACCACGGTGTAACTTACCCCTAAAAATTTTGACCCACTGCTGGGATTGCCTATTAACCTATCTTGATACTATCTTTTTTTTAACCCTATCTTGACATCTTTTGCTAATTCTGATGTTGACATCTAAGGGAATTCAGTTTTTGCCGGTCGTTTTTAAAAAACCAATATTATAGCCAACAAAAATGCCAAATCTTGCTCCACATTGCGATTTAAAGGCTATAATATTGAGTCTTTTTAAAAGGACTGGCAGAATCTGAATTCTTGCCTTAGATATGTCAACATCGGGTTAAAAATAAACTGATCCAGCGGTGGGTTGGACTTTTCGAAAGTCGGTTATACAGAGTCGACTGTGCTGTGATCACCAATTTTAAGCTTGCTGATAAATTCGAAGTTTCAGGTTTATGCCATAGAAGATGACCGACTGCTGTTTATGTTCAAAGATGGTTCACAGGCCTGGGATTCTCGGGAATTTCTATTGAAGCAAAAAGAGTGCAAAGAAGTGGTACTGGAAGGTAAAACAACTCAAGGATTGGGCTCAAAACAGAAAGAAGAACTATGATTATTGACTTTAGAATCCAGTTCGTAAAATTTTCACTCACTTATTTTGCCGGGTATTCCATTTGTGGTCATGTTGCCGACTTTAAGCAATAAATAAACATTACTAACAGCCCAAATATTTATAAGTCATTGCCTCATTTGGCGGTAAGTTACATGATTGTGGATTGGAGTAATAAGCCTATGTGTTCATGTTGAGGCGATATCTAATGACATCGCTGACTGATGAAAAGAAAGTGGAGGCTGCGGCGCTATCGCAGGTGGCAGCCATGTTTCAACGACCTTCTCAATTGGAAAAGCTAGATGTTTTGAGGAAAAGAGCCGATAGGAAAAAAGTAGGATTTAGATGCAAAGTGTAGATTTTTGCTAAGATCTCATTAAAGAGCACATTGCATTACAAAAAAATATTTTTCTGACCACCTGAAAATTTGCTGGTGCAAAACATTAGCACCACTTATTGTTACTCGCGATTTTTGCATGATTTTTTCGTTTTTTTTTTTACTCCATGTATTATTTTTATTTTAAATCATGAGCAAGTAGAAGAAGCTGGCCGACATTAAAAGAGTACAAATTAACGCATCCTCATCTGTAGGCTTATCAAATCGGGCAAAGGCTCGATCGTTCTCGTGGTTGTGGCATTTTATCTCGCGAATTCGGGCGATTATGAAAAAGAGAATTCCAAGTGTTGACCGAGCAAACTGTTTTTTGTTAGAAGCGTTAGATTATGAAGAGTGTATTCAACTCGAAAGTGTATTCAACTCGATTTACTGAACAGGATTGATACCGCTACTATTGGCGCGGCTTTCGAAAAGAGTCTCTTTACTTATCAAAGCTCGATTTTGGTGGTAAATTCGTGAAGACATTCGACATACATTCGTCTATTGCCAAGCATCAAATTCTCTTTCCAGCATTTTTGTTTTGTCTTAGCGATTTGTTTTGTCTTAGCAAGATTTTTGTTCAGCTTGAATTTAGGACAATGCATCAATTTACACCAGAAAGAGTTCTCGAAAGTGGTTGAAGGATTAAAAAGTTGTGAGTCTTCGCCAAATTTGGACAACACTCAATTTTTGAATGGACGATATCTGGATTCAAAGGACAGTTCCTTTGGAAACGTTTAGGCCTAAATCCGCTTTAATTTGATTGATGCTGACTTTCGAGTTGAATACACTGTTTATAATTTGACACTTCTGTCAAAGAAATAGTTTGCTCGGTCAACCCCCAGGATTCTCTTTTTCATAATCGCCTGAATTCGCGAGATAACATGCCACAACCACGAGAACGATCGAGCCTTTGCCCAATTTTTCGATTTGATAAGCCCACAGATGAGAGATGCGTCAATTTGTATTCTTTTAATGTCAGTCAGCTTCTTCTGCTTGCACATAATTTATAACAAAAATAATGCATGGAGCGAAACATAAAAAATCAAGCAAAAATCGCGAGTAACAATAAGTGGTGCTAAAGTTTTTGCATCAGCGAATTTTCATGCGGTCAAAAAAATATTTTTTTTTGTAATACAATAAGCTCTTTTTTGCAAAAAATGTTTTTTTTTGTAACCAAAGAGTGAAAATTATTCTAATAAATTGTGGCCACATAGCGAAAAAATGGGGGTGGTGCTAAAGTTTTGCACCGCACTGTATTTAAATAATCAGCCCTACAATGGATACAGTCATTTCATACAGTACAGTAAAACCTCGATGTAACGAACAAAGGTGGAAAACGAAGATGTTTGAGGGTATAAAATTTCGAAGCTTGACTTTTCTGACGGCAATAATTTCGGCCTTTTGAAAAAAGACTGGAAAATTCAGAATCCTTACAATTCTTTTGCTTCAGGACTCGTAGCAAATACAAAATTGGTGACAAAATATTGGGTTGGTGCATAATTAACTTCGGTTTTTTACCAAAACATGTGTTTGTGGCATTGTTTTTTGACCTATGTTCTGCTGATGTCTTTTGGGCATTTTATATTTCAAAATGTAGCTTAGAACATAGGCTACATTTTTGTATATTGTATGCTCAAAAGACACCAGCAGAACATAGGTCAAAAACACATTGCCATAAACACATTTTTTGGTAAAAAAAACCGACGTTAATTATGCATCAACCCAATATTCAGACTTGGCGTGGTAGGTAGACCTATTCCAAGGGTGATATACCTGTGGAAAAAATATGCATGCTCCAAAATAAAACGTTAAGGTATACGTGTTTTTTTTTCAGACGCATATCACCCCTGGAATAGGTCTACCCATCACGCCACGTCTAAATAGTTAGTCACTAATTTTGTATTTGCTACAAGTCGAGAGAGATTAACATCAAAATTGACAAAAGATGTCATATATTGAGGTAAAAATTGGTCGGACCCAGTTATATCGAGGTTTTACTGTAACTGAATTTGTATTTTTAGGCAGCAGTAGAAGCTATGCTACGTACTGGAGTACAGTCTCAATTAGAAGGCATTCGATCAGCAATTGGACATCTTCAAACAGCTAGTGATGATGTTAAACAAATAGAAAACAGGTTTGACTTGTTAGTCATTTTAAAAGTAGTGTCTCAGCTCTATTCAGTGGCAACCATAAGGGCTGTCTCAGAAATATTATTGTACAGAACATCGGTAGTATTAATGGACCAAATTATTCTATTATTTTCAGCATGCAGTCAATTTTCACTCAGTTGCAGACCATACCACAAGTCAAGATGAAGATGAGCAAACTCAGCCAGGCTAACACTACTCATAGTCAATATGCCGCAGCGATGGAAAATCTCAAGCACATATTCAATGTGGCTGATACCATAGAAAAAAGGTAAATAATACTTTTCAGCAAGTACAATCATACATGTACGTTCTGAAATTTTATATTTAGTCATGAGTACATAATGGAAGGGAAACTGCTGCAAGCGCACAAGAAGTTTGTTGACATTTGAGGGTGTAAAATTTTAAAATATTTGTGATTTAGCATAATGGAGCTGGAGAATGCCAGGGATGATCTGATGTTTGAGGTGCACAAGCTTCATTCGGACCGCCGTGAATATGACAAGAACGTACGAACGAGGCTTTTGTGGTTAATTTCATTTAAGTTTTATCTCTTTTAAGTTGCTGAAAAACTACTTCACTGACGTTGAGGTTAGTAAATACATTTCTGAACATTTCAAGAATGCTGCCTACCTTAAAGCCGCCATAGCTTTTTTTCTGTAATTGAATCTTGAAATTTTATTTTCATCAATCGATACACTAAAAAAAACTTTTTCCAATCCTAAGTCGATTGATGAAAACGAAATTTCAAATTTGATTACAGAAAAAAGTTATAATGGTTCTAAAGTGAGTATAATTTTAAAATACTATTCTTCCGGTAAACCTACTTTAGTGAAGTTATATGATATTTAGAAGTTAGTGCAAGACCTCGCTAAGCAATTATGGTATATTTGTTCTCGAGCCTTGGAAGCAGTTTGTGGAAATGAATCAACAGCTCCTCAGCAATTAGTGTCTGCTTTGCGAATTATCGAGAGAGAAGAAAGGTAGTTCATTGTATCTTAAATACCGTATTATTTCCAATAGAGCAACCCTCTCCATTGAAACAACTCTTTTTAATAAAGTGCTCTCTAGGGTTAAAATGAGGGGGTGAACCACGTTTTATTGCCTTTTTATAATGAAGTCAAAAAATATTTTGGATGCTGAATGATGGGGCGGCCGGCCGCTTTATTAGGAAGCGTGTGGTAATTCTTTTTATTTGTTTCTTCAATTTCGTTTATAGGATAGATCAGTACTATATTGAGCAGAAATCATCCTCTAATCAATTTATGCCTCCTGGTCGTCCTCGACAGTGGCGAAAACACTTATTTGAAGTGCTAGTGAAGAACGTTCGTCATCGTGTGGAAGGAAACCAATTCGAAGACCGGACTACTAATCGCCAATGGCTGGCAAGGTGACTTTGACAAGTAACTTTTACTTCCAATTTTGTGTTTTTTCCAGATACCTCGAAGTTTGTCGCAGAGCAGTGGTCGAAGATTTGAAAGTGGTAAAAAGCGGCTTGGTTGCCTGTTTCCCTCCTGAGTACAATATATACGACCGATTCATTAAAATATATCACGATACAATCGCATTGAGGGTATGGTTAAATTTTCCTCACAATTTCCTTTACGCTATATTTATTTTAGATCAAAGAAATATCGTCTGAGCCGTTGGAAAAGAATGAATTAGTGCAGCTGTTGAGTTGGATTCAAGCTTATCCGTAAATATCGCGCGTTTCACAATTTTTCTATTTATTTTTTTTCAGGGGAGAAAACATGTTGGGCACGCCGAAGCTGGGAATCCAAGCAAGCGCTCTTGTTCAAGAACAACCATTGTTGGCTAAATCTGCTACCAATCAGTTGCATGACAGGTATGGATTGCTTTTTTCTTCATTGTATATTTTATCTATTCTAGGTTTGTTGAGCTGACAAGAAAGGATATGAGTGAATGGTTGGATAAAGCACTAATGCAAGAAAAAGATGTACATGGATTTTAGTTTTTAAAAGTAAAGAATAAATCATTGTAAGCCTCCTTTTAGGACTGGTACAAACATGTCCTTCCTGAGGTCGATAGTAATAATTGTTTCTATACTCAGTTGCCCAGCATCCTTTTCGGCATGATAGAAGATACGGTTAGATTCTATTTTTACTTATTCATACTTCGAATTGGCTTTTCAGGTTGCATTGTCTAAAGAAATCGCCCAAGAAATTGTTCCTCGAGTCATAGATGTTGGTGTTGACGAATTTCATAATTTTGCAGCCAAATATAAAGATGCATCAATGGCTTATAAAGGAAAACATTTTGAGGACAGAGCCTTTTTCCAGCAATATACTGCAACTATGGTAAATGTGTTGTTAGAGAGTTGTTTTATTTTGGATTTACTTATTTTTGGAGTTTTAGATTGCTATTGCTAACAACTTAGATATTTGCTGTAACTCTACGGACAAGCTTGAGAAGCACATCAGATTGACAATGGAGGCTGTTTCTTCTGGTATGGACGCTTCTAAGTCGATGTCGAGTAACAACGACTCTTCTCTTTCCTCTGCGCGTTCTATAAGCTTTGCTTCTGTGAGTAGGCAAGAACTCATACAGAAGATTGATCAGTTGAAGAAAAAGTGGAATTTCGGAATGCAATTTGCGTAAGAATTTTTAAAAAAACTTACCGTATAACCACTATAAATCCTCCACCCTCTAATATTCCTTTCCTCTACAGAGAGTTCGGGAAATAATTATCCCTTTATAAATCCTCCTCTCTAATAATTGTTTAACCACCCGCATACTGACAATCTCTCCTGTCATTCTGCATTTCTTTATTTAATCACAGAAATTACAGATTTATTTAGAAAAATTCATAATACATCAGATCAAGGTTTATATCGGCAAATTAAAATCACGCAGCGAACAGCAATTCGTCATGCGAGGCATGGACCTTTTAACAACATGGAGACCTTTCATATCACGCATAAAAAATCCAAGTCTGATTGTAGAGAACTTTCAAGATGCAATTGAAGTGGATTACAACTGGAAGGAATGCGAGAAGTAGTCGAACCCTTCGACAAAAATTTACGAAAAAATACTTTTTAAAGCACTTTGCTTAAAAATAAACCTCCCCACTCTACGAGGGGAATGCAGAATAATCCTCCTCCCTCTATTAATTTTCCCCTCTACGGGAAGGTTGAAAAATAATCCTCCCGGGAAGATTAATACAGGTCATACGTTATTTGGATACCTATTAGGAATTTGAGTAGTTTTTGCAAACGTTTCACTAATATGACCAACTCATTTTAAGGATCACTGCTTTGCTTGATGAAATATTCGAGGACATTCGAGGTCATCTGGAACAAATTATGACAAGGACTTGGTTGATGGGATCTGCTGACCTTGGTAATTTGCGAAATTTATCTCTTCCCATTGATAAGAGTTTAAAATTTTGTTTAGAAACGATTTGTGTGACAACGGCTGATTATCATAATGATTATAAAAGACTAAGTAAATTTTAGCATAATAGCTGAATGAAGTTGACGTGTACTCCTGTTTAGGACCGCATATCCAATACATGCTCATTAAAGAAATTCTTTACAAGGTCGTCGGCGAGTATGTCATTGGCATCGACTCCAGGTTTATCAATAAGTGTAAAAGTTATATACTTAACATTTTGTAGAAGGCTGACTTTCGCTAATTATGATGAGCGGCATCTTGCTGCTGAAAGGCTGCGCGCTGATTCTAATCGTATCGAGCAGTTGTTTAAGACTTTTTTCGAACACAATGACTTTTCGGCAGGCTTTAATGGTCTTCTTAATCATCGCAATTTTAAATGTAATTTTAGATGCCTATGATTACTCCTGTACTTTCTGCGATGGCCGAAATAATTGATTTACGAGACAAAAGCTTAGTAAGATGGCCAGGCTAGTTCTCATTAACCTTAAAATGCTTTTTTAGCTTTCGCTCGAAGCTTCTGGTTTCGTGCGCAAGTATCCTGATGTTCATTTGGAGCTGCTCTCTTCAATTCTTCAAATTCGTGAGGATGTGGGCAGAGCCGAAGCTAAGTCAGTTAACTTTTGTCTCGTAGTTATGCGAAAACTTATTTTAGGACTATTTCCGAAGAGGCCTTGAACAATGTGCGATTCCATCCAAAAGGCGATCAAGAGATGTTGAAACTTTTCCAATTGTGCCGAGGTGGCGGAAAAAGAGGTGCTATGCCTGCTTTGGAATCTGGCTTACAAAATATGTTCGCTTCACTAGTAAATACAAGTTTAACGACAGCAAAAGGTGTTGTGAAATAGGACCTGGTGGTGCCTCCTGTTTTGTACAGATATAAATTGTTTTTGTAATGCTGTCGAAATTCTGTGGAGTAGAATAAACCGTGTTTAGATTATTTTGGCTCTTTTATCATGTATGATTCTTCTCGACCTAATTTGTTGTCGTGGATAACACAGAAAATGTTTCAAGGATTAGTAGTTTTATCTCTCCCTGCGAAGAAACTTTCGCGTTAAAGTATTTAATCAGGGCGGAAGTCTCGCAAAAAGGAGCTAACGAATAGAAAACATTTTAGTTGCATCTAGAAAATTTCACATTAATATCTTCTCTTCCTCTTCTTTGTTCTAAATTATTTCATAAGGCGAAAAAATATTTCTTTTGTGATCAAATGGCACCTTTTCCAATTACGTTTTTGTGGCCACTTTTCATCGTCTTGGGATTTTTCAGTTCTTTATTTGGCCAAAATATTAGTCAACAAACTATGAGAGAGGTGTAAATTGTGCGTAGATTTTATAATGGTGCATTAATACTGTTATAGGGTTTTTGTCAAAAATATTCCCAATGCTATGCTTTTGCTAGGAATGAGTTTGAGAAATGTGCTGGTAGTACTATGCAAATGGTTGTTGTTCGACATGCAAATACAAAAAAACTTTTCACAGCTGATACGGATGCAGAAAAAGAAAAATCTCTAGCTGAAAAATGCGTACATGGTAAAGTCCATCTTTAAACAATTTATATTATTAAAAATGGGTAATTTAGAAATGGCTGAGAATGTTAGCAATGACTTTCGTGCTTTGTACGAGCGGATGGACCAATTCAATGTGCAATGCACGAGTGAACTGAATAAAGGACATCATGGTTTAGACCAAACCCAGGTTTCTAATATTTTGCATAGTTTCGTTAAGTAGGAATATCAGAGAACAACGGCTTTTTATAGATATAAAATATCCTCTGTAGTATTTGGCGTTGCTCTGTCCTTCTCTCCGTTTTTAAAAATGGTATAAAATTTTTTTAAAAAGAGGTTTTACTTATTTCTAAGCAATTCTTATACGCTAAAAACAATAGGAACGTTGTTTTCCACGTTTTTTCTTGTCAAAAATTGAGTTTTTGAAAATTTCAAAAGTTTCGAAGTAGGCTTAGTGTAAGCAAACTTAGGTTAGCAATGAGCCACCAATCTTAGGTGAAATGGTTATACGCTGGCGTACCCTAAGTTGTATAAAATAGCCGTAAGTTGTATAAAATAGCCGTTAGTTTTCTGATATTTTAATAATGTTCAGCGCGCATTATGCCATAAGAAAGTGGTTTTTGGCCGAATAAACACTTCTCATATAAGATGAATACTTGGTAGAAGTAAAATGCTAGAGCAGAAAACAATTAAGGACAGTATTTTCCTCTGCCAGCAAATTTCACTTTTATGTCTGCGAATTATACTTTTCTACTCATGAATTTTTATTTATTTTTTGCCTGCAACTCTTGTTTAATCAGTTTCCTTTACTTTTTTTATGTTTTTATCGGACACGGACAAAATTTTCTTACAATTGGAATTGACATTAGGTAAATTTGCCCACAGCCAATTCAGCGTTCACCAACAAAATTAAGTGTGCGTCCACTCGGCATATTTTTCTGTTTTTAACTGGTAGATTTGATAATTCCCTTCTCCCCAATGCAGCCCTTATTCTCTTCTAAGTTACTATTTTGGCCTCTTTGTACCGAAATCGTTACTTAAACATGGTTTAAGCATTTTTGGAAAGATCGATTTGATAGGGCGGGTATAACCGTGTAGGGTCATATTTTTTAAAAATTTGATTTTAATATTTTATAAGAAAATGACTGCTAGTTTTTGCCTTTTTTACATCCGGTCACGAGTATGCCTCTTTAAAGGAAATTTAGCATTAATTTTGGAAGTTTGGAATAAGTTTTAAAAAAGGAAAGTGCGTGATGGTTCAAAGCACGTAAGCAGCTCGTTCAATCTGGCAATCTTGAACAAAGTTGAGCTCGATTAGTAAATAGTGCGAACAAGCAGATTTTTTCAATATCTGTCTTGACAAAATTATGGTTTTAGGTGATTTTTACAATATCAGCTATTCAACACAGCGCGTTATTGATTTCAAGATTATAATTAATGAGCCGAGCAAGAAAGAGACTTATTCACCTAATTTACCCTGAAAAACCTTTGTATTTCGGACTGTCAGCAAGAAAGATCAAAAATATTGAAATTTACTATTTAAAAGTAAAGAAAGACTAATATTGTGCACTGAGAGAATTCAGTTTTTTTTTATTAAACCTCTTTCAGGCCTTTGTTTGCAAAGCTATACAAGGAGAAGTAGAAGCACAAGCCTTGAGAGGTTTTAGAATCGTCAAAGACAAGGCGGAATGCTATCAAATCTACCAGTCTGAGTTGGGGAAATGTCAATTGACCAAAGATTGTTGTCCTCAGTTTGAGCAATGTCGTGTCAAGATTGAGCTTGAAAGCGGAATAAGAACTAAAGAGAATTTGCTAATGCAGAACTTTGAGAAGTGCATTAAGGTAAATTCGTTTCTATTCCGATAAATTATACAATGTATTTGGGAATCTCAGGAAAGTTTGATCAAAAGCAACAGTGTTACCTTTGCCAAAACTGAGCCGATTGCACTAAAGCAAGAGTCCGGCATTCCTAAGAACCTTGTAAACGACGAAGGAGTTAGATTTGCTCCAACCAACAGCCTCTCGCTCTCCAAAGTCAGCATTGAAGAGTCAGAAGCATCAAATGCAACCAGCACCACTGCCATCCCCAAATTTAGTATCCCAACCCTTCCCCCTCCCGAAAAGACTCTGCGAACACTAGTTGATTTGCTCTTTCCTCATTTGCGCCAGCAAAACGCGTCTTCGAACTCCTCGATCAGTCCAACTCAAGGCCCTAACTTGGGGGCGGAAAAACGTTGGAGGATTGAGTTAAGAGATAAACTCCGAGAAGAACAAGCTGAAATGGAATCTGAGAAAGAGAAATTGACTGAGTTAGAGGCCAACAGCACACAGCCAGAGACTACTACCAGCAGACCAACTACTGCGCCCACCACAGAACAAATTTCTTTGAGCACTCCATCCCAACAAAACTTTCCAGTAGCCAAAAGCCAACCAAAAAATGAAGAGAAGCAGTCAAAAACAAAGAAGCGTAGAAAACATGTTTTAGCTAGCAATTATAAGGTGGTTGACCTAAGACTGGTAAGAAGTTATCATTTTTTTTCAGAAAACAGTGACCAATATATTCTGCTCACAACACTTTGAATGCCAAGAAGTGCTTGGTGAGTATGTGAAGAGATGCGAAGACAAATACAAAGAGCCAACTGAAAAACATGGTTTGGCTCTTCAAACTATTTTGCCAAAGATAAGTTAAACATATAGGCATTGATGATTACCATTTCCGCAAAATGTTCGAACAGAATTCGAAGGTGGGAATAGAGTCGGTGAAAACTACATGCCTCAAATCTATTGATCCAGACACACAAAATCACGTAAGCTAAATTGATTAAATAAACAAGTAGCCCAGGTTAGCATTTTAGTTAATCACTCTCCGCAGTCAAGTTGAGAAGCAAAACATTGAGTGTACTTTTGCCGATCTAAAGGAAAACAGAATCGCCACTAACTTTACTGACAGTGAAGTAATTGCTACTTCACTAACTGTTGTTCACTAAAAAAATAATATTTTTTTAGCTTCAAAAATGCCAAGGCATCAAACTCCTCAACTTGCTCTCGATTGTAATAAAATCTGAAGAAAATGACCTCCAAAGAGGAGAGAAAAATTACCAAAAGTGCCTTTCAAGATTAGAAAACCTTCAAGAAAAATGTGAAGAATTAAAAGGCTGCTGCCCAAATAACATTGAGTATGTACAGAACAATTTTGGATGACACACAATTTTGACCAAAAGTTATGGGTTTTAGATGTGACAAAAACAACGAGAGCAGAGAAGCAAAGAAGTATTCGGAGATTATAGTACAATTAAAAGAAGAGCAAAACCTATGTGAAGCCCGTCATCTGAGAATTAGGGATGGAATTATGACGTGACATGGATTTGTTGATTAGAATAAGAGTTACTCAAGGAATACTGGTTGCAAATAAATAAATTATAGTCTTTTTGCTCTAAAACCATCACAAAAGTTCAATAAATACAGTGCGGTGCAATACTTTAGCACCACCCCCTTTTTTCGCTGTATGGCCACAATTTATTAGACTAATTCTCTCTTTTTTTTTACAAAAACATGCGAAAGAGCAAAAAAATGCATTTTGTTGAAAAAAAAAACTCGTTGCCTTACAAGGAAAATTTTTTTTTGGCCAAATATGAAAATTCACTGGTGCAAAACTTTAGCACCACTTATTGTTACTCGCGATTTTCGCTTGTTTTTTTCGTTTTTTTTGCACTATTCTGTTTCTCTCAGATCATGGGCAAGCAAAAGAAGCTGACTGACATTGAAAGAGGGAAAATCGACGCGTTTTCACCTTTG
>BBSZ01010871.1:0-13947 GCA_000981365.1 Subanguina moxae | reverse complement strand
ATCTCCTTACTCGTTCTTTGGCCAGCACATCATCCACTTTGTCGCACAATAGTTGAATCATGGGATTTGGCATTTGAGTTTGCATAGCGTTGAAGAATCCTCAAAGCTTGGGCTGCCTCTCGGGATGTGACTGGCGGTTCCGGTTCTTTCTCGATCTCCATTACCTCTGTGTCACTGAAATGAAAAGACCACAAAAACTAAACAACCAAACAAACTGCCCACTTCTGGCTCTTCTACTTCTGTTGTTGAGACATCTGCTGCTATTTCTGCTAGAGTGCGCGCTCCACCAGTTGCGAGCTGATCATCTATGGCCAAGTAGTCGTCTAGACCCTCTTCCGCCAATTTCAGCTGCTGCAGCCTTGCCCAGAGGATGCTCAGCTCGTCGATCGGATCACCTTCAGCCGGTTTAAGCCGGTTGCACTTCCTCGCCCATCAGCTCCGCAATTTGTTTTTCTTCAACCTTCACAAAACCGGCCTTTTCGAAGTCAGACTTGGCGTCGAAAGCGCCTGATTTATGTTAAATCGAGGGTCAATTAGTAGGCTATGGCCGGAAAAAGTTTATCTTAAATCGAGTTTTATGTCAAATCGAGTAATGTTAAATCGAGTGTCACTTTACCTTAATTTCTTATCAGGCCAACCAAATGGATCTCAGAGTTATGTTAAATCGAGTGTCACTTTACCTTAATTTCTTATCAGGCCAACCAAATCGATCTCAGAGTTATGTTAAATCGAGTTTTATGTTAAATCGAGTTATGTTAAATCGAGTTTTAACTGTAGGCGTAATTTTTGAAGAAGATCCTTAGAAAGCCGAATGTGAGGATAAAATTTCAAAAAGCGGGCAGTTTGTTAGGATATAATGAAGAATATGTGAAACAAGACCAGGCACTGAGTTCACGAAAAATTGATCAAAAGCAAACTAGGCATCACCATTACCACAGACATTATTTTGTTTTTCTTTCGACAGGTCGGCCAATTCCTTGTCCTCGCAAGCTAGCTGAAGCTTGGCACGACCGGCCGGCAAGTACCCAATTTGACTGGAGCAGTGAATCTGATCGTCCCGCTCCCATCTACGCATTGGTGATCCTGTAGACTTTAAATGAGTTGGCCATGAGCTCATTTGGCTGACTTTCCCAGGCATCGACGATCCACTTTAAGTAGACGGTTATGGTAGTAGCGTTCAGGCTGTGCCTTGTTCAATTTTTCTTTTTGCATTATCAAGTCATCGTAGAGCTGTCGGGGCTCTAGTATATAATTGGCTGCTTTTTTTTGCCTTGGTCCCTCCTGTTAATCTTTTGACCTTTCATATTGTAGATCATAATTGTTATTATCTTCTTTACTTATCTTATTTTTACCATTGTGTAACTAATGCAATCAAAATTTTAGAACGATGCTCGAAAACAGGACTCCGCTGCGCGTACCTAGGAATAAATTAGAAGGCTCTTGGGCGCACATGAAACACAAGATGAAGAAAGTTTATGGGACCAGAGAAAAGTCGTACTTGTTTTTGAGATCAATGTCTGATTTTTTCGCGACCAAACAGATAGGCGATAAATTTTTTTAACTTTTTATACTGTTATTTACCGCATTTTTCTTAAAAGTAGCGTTTTTATTTCTCAACTCACTTCTTTAATTGTGCCATAAAATTGGTCAGTTCAAACAGTTTCCTACACTAGACATATTTCTAAATGTTTTTATATGGGCTCTTCTTCCACCTTGCTTGTCTGATCATTTATGGTAATATCTTTAATGTATTGTTTTAATTTTAGGATCAGTATTTTTACAGTCAGGATGGCATCTGTACTGGATGACCCATTTGGGTTCTACGAGTTGGAGACAACTATTAGCAAGGTCAGTCCTCTTTTTCCTGTTCACATCACTTGTAATCCACTCAAATATAGCCTAAGGCAGACCCGTTTACTGAGAAGTCACCATTCGATGCCATATCCACAAGGCAAGCCTATTACTAATTACAACTAAATTTTTTAAAGAAGTTAAATGAGAGATAGGACACAAAAGGGCACAAAAAATTGACAAAAGAATATTAGATCTTTTGATCTAGTTCTAAAAACGGATATTTGCAGCAATTTTATTTGATTTTTATTGTCATTTACTACCAACTTTTCTTCTTAATATTTTTTTATCAGCTTAACTCTTTTTCTGCTTTCTAGACCTCCTTCTACCACTGAAGAAACCTCTAGTCCAAACCAGAAACCAGTAGACCACCAAAATGTATATGGCCAATCCCCCCTATTCTATTCTCTATACCCACTCTACTACCCCAAAGGTCGCAAGTACTGCGGAAACATGAGAAGACAATTTCAGTACACTTGCCAACCATCCAAATCTCTTCGTCTAGATCTTGTAGAGTTCTGCAAGGAATACTCTCAAGTGTGCCATGTGCCCAACACCCATCGACTACCCGGTCCAGGAGCTTATTGGCGTCCAGGAATGCATGGAAGGACTGGAAATGTAAATGTAAACGGCAACTTTGGGTTTGGCATTGGATCTGTACCAGGACTGGAGGTGAACGCAGGCTGGGGAGTGGGAGTGGGTCCTCTCCCAGGTTTGGAGAACATAGATAATATAGGAGTGGGTCTCAACTATAATCTGGGTCTGCTGGGTGCTGCTAGTCAACCAGAAAAGTTTCGCAGAGGAATGGACAAGTCTACAGATGCCAAAGGAGGGTTGGTAGGAGTGAGTGGAAATGTGGAGGTGGACGCCCCCGGCTCCGGCTCTATTGGAGTGGGCACTGGAGTGGGTGTCGGCAGATAGTTTAAAGGCCTTTTTTGAAATAAATTATATTATTTTCCAAATTATCATAAATAAATCTAAACTATTTCTAAAAATAAATAAAATATTTGAAACACATTGGATGAAGAGCTTAATCACAGTGGAAATAATATACAATACATATTTTAAAATACATACTGAGAGTCACATACTCAAAATGGCATCGTTTTTCGCGTTGCCACTTGGCTGTCTTACCAGCTGTGGAGTGGAAATCCCAGACAAATTTTTCGTGTTTAGGTATTTCCTCAATCAAATAAAGATTCTTATCTTTGTTTGTCATTCTATAGCTCTTTCTTTTCCCTACAAAATATTGTTTAAGTTTGGTTGTTGCAAATAAACCTTTCGACTCTACTGGATTATGTATCCCTCTAGGTAAAAAAAATTCTTCTCATATTGTCAATATAGCTAGAAAACCCAAGTACTTTGGGGACAGGTAAAATAAAGTAGTACCAACGTTTTAATCCTTTCACGTTCATAAAGATGGAAGAAAACTTTGTCAAAGATCAATAAAACCACACTGGTTGTTCTACAAGTTCATAGAAGGGTGCAAATCTATGGAGATGTCTCATTTCCGACCAATAGAATCTCCACATATATCCGGCTCTCATTTTTGGAGAGATCTTGGCAGCTCTGCAGTTTTGATTTGTCCAACACACACCTGCCCTTTTAAATTAGTATGATAGTATGTGCACTCCCAAGCCCGGAACCTGTTTGCTTCGTTGCTTACACTGGTTTTTCTCCTTTAATAAGCTCTTCTCTGCCCTTGTAACAATAAAGAAACAGTCTCAAGTTTTCAGTGATCATAGAAGTGTTGCTGCTCTTCTTCATTTATTAGAAAAAAGAAGCAATAATTAAAGCGCAGCAAAAGAGAAAAATCGCACGCTAAAATGAAAATAGAGTTTATCGCTCAAGGTTGTCTTTTTTTTTTCTTCTTTGCTCATCATCTTCTTTTTCTCTTGTTTGGAGTGAGCTGACGACTAGCTGGTGCATTGTTTTATCATTACTTCTGATCTTTTGGATTAAGAATGTCATCGCACAACCGCCAGACATCTAGTGTGAACCTCCTTGAATTGTGTAATACTTTTTTCTTTGCTATTTGAGCGAAATAGTATAGAGAATTCTGTACTACTGTATTAACAAACTTCCCAAAAAAAAATAACTACTTGGCTTTTCTAGGTACATTGACCATATAAGAAGCTTTTCTTGACCTAGAAGGATGAAGGGTTGTTTAGGGAGGGGAAGGGACAAGTAAGGGGCCACTCTGTAGGAAAGATTAAGAAGCTCTGGTATGCATGCTATTTTTATGCATCCAGGGCTTGCTCTCAAGTGATTTATGTCTCAGGTACGCCTTTTATGCGCATCTCAACTCCAAGCTCTCAATTGTTTTTAAAACAATCAAATCAAAAAGTGTAATAAAATTTTAAAAAAAGTTCACAAAAACATGAATGACCTTATATAAAGTGTGTTATAGACAAGTTTTGGAACCGAATAATTTATGGATGTCAACATATGTTTTATGTGTTTTCAAGTGTCTCTCCCATATATTTTTGACAGGATTATGTTTAATAAATTCAATTTATCTGTCCTCTTCCTTGTTTCCACCTTCATTTATGAATGTATTAAAAGGTAGTCTTGTTCACGCTTGTCTAAAAAGGTTATACCGTCAAACCTTGGTATAACGAACCCCTGGGGACCAGCCAAAATGTTCGTTCTATCGAGGGTTTCGTTGTATCGGGAATTCGTTATATCGAGGTTTGACCGTAATTAATAATTAAAAATTTTGATAATTTATTACTCTATCCTGTAAATTATAAGGTCTTTTTTGTCTATTTCCGACTAAACCGTGTTTCTCTACTCGAGAAATGCTAATCCGGTCTAGTCATCATAGAATGACCGCCGCTTTCTTTTTTATTATGCTCATAAAAGTGGCTGACAGCAGCATTTGGTTGACCACTTTGGATTAGTCACTCTATTAAGCCGCAAGATAAAAATGAAATTCTTTTATTTAGTCATTTTTGGGCTGCGCCAAATTTTTTTGTCAATAGCCTTGTGTTAAATAAACTTTTTTGCTTTGTTGACTTTTTTACAATGCCTTTGCCCCACTTTTTGTCCTTGAGAATTTCAAATTGTGTTTTATAATTGGCGGTCGTTCCTACTTCAAGGGCAGATCCAGCTCATTAATTTCTCTTTTCCAGAAATTTTCTACTGAAATGATCTTCTAAAGTTTGTGAGCCTATTTTTCTTAGATAATTTCTAAAAAGCATGACTGTCTAAAAAGTGTTATCACTTTGCAGAGTTTATAAATCAAAAATTACTTGTAAAACTTGGAATAAGTTGGTCATCCAGGATGTTGCTTGAGCGAGCTTTGGCTGTATAGGCAAGCATCTTACCGAATTATCTCTAATTAGCCCGATTCCCTGATAAGGCACCCCTTCCAAAATTGAAAGGCCTATATCTTGGAAATGCTTGCTAAAACCAACAGTTTAGCTGCAAAAACAGGCACATCAAAGACAACTTGTATCTAAAATTTGTTGGGTAGGCTAAAAAATAACTCGTCTTCTTTGATCCTACTTGGCTTAGCTGAAAGATTATTGGTGGGATAGATTCTAAACTCTCTCCATTTACCTGAAATCACCTTAGGAGTCTAGGTTGCTTTTCAAAAGCTTTGGAAGCCATTCTACTTTTCGAGTATCACAAATATTTTGCTAATTTAAGCTACTAAGTTTTTTATTCAGTATAAGCAATCTAAAAAAATGTTATCTTCTCTAAATTAATTGTTTCCGCTTTGAAAAAACCCCAACTACACTCTGCGGAAAGACTAGGAGCATTGCTGTTGCTGGTCCGCCCTCAAACAGTGCAAAAGATAGAGAGTAGGATGCATGAAGGGCTGACCAACAGTAGAAGTAGGAGAAAATCACCCATTCTTTTCTTCTTTCTTTTCCCCAATCGATTTTCTTGTTCTACAAAGTACACTCCAAAAAGTTGGTTTTCTTCTATTGTGCAGTGGGGCAGTCAACGGTTTTTGATTTGCTCTATCAAAAAAAGTCGTCATTTTTGTAGTTTTCAGTATTTTTCTTTTACTTTTTCGTTTGGAAATTAAAAAAAAAGAAAGAAAAATTTTGGCTTTTCGGCGGTTCAATTCACTAATTTATGGTGGTGGTGGGAAATACTGCTATATGACTCTTTAGAAAGTCGTTAATTCTGCTCAATTCTTTGTACTTTAATTCTTTAAACTTTTATGACAGATTAAACAAAAAATATTGCCAATAAAAAGTTGTTGAATTTGTTTTTTTGATACAGATGGAAAAAAGTACTGTTTGACTGTTTGCAAAGTCATTTGTAGAGACCGGATTCCTGTGCCGAAAAGTTGGATGCACAGCTGGGTGCTTTTACCTCAATTTTGGCCACCTTTTTCTAATTTTGATACTGATGTCTCTAGGGCGAAATATCGCAAGGATTCTGAATTTGCCAGTCGTTTTTCAAAAAGCCAGCATTATTGACGTCCAAAAATAGAAAACTCAATATAACGATCCATTATTCAAAAAGGGTGATCGTTATAGAGAGACTTGGCTTTTTGAACGGCAATAATGCTAGCTTCTTAAAAAACGACTGGCAAATTCAGAATCCTTACGACTTTTTGCCTTAGAGACATCAATATCAAAATGGGCAAAAGATGTCAAAAATTGAGGTAAAAAATGGTAGGACCCAGCTGTAGATCGAAGTTTTCTATAGTCTGTTTGTATACTTTTGTAGTATTTTGTACATATTTTTTAGTATTAGCAGACTCTAAGAACAATTCTTTCAGTTTTTTTCCTTTTCTTTATTAGGCCAAAGCTGCGGCAAAGTCGACATTGTTTTGCTACACTTTCTTTATTCTATCCGATTAAAGAGAGTGAATCATTTATTCTAATCAATGTATTCTAACAATACTAGATGTTTGGTAACATGTGTAAACCGATACATCTTACTTTCTGAAGCAAATTATAAGAAAATATAAAAAAAAAACCCAATTCGGTCTAACTTGTATGTAACTTTTATAAGGTTATGTAAATGTTATAAATTTTGTACCTAGCAGCAGAAAGTTTTTTTTTAATGGCTCTTGTAAAAGTAAAGCTAATTGGGTAGATTTAAAGCTCAAAAATAAAAAAATAAAGAATTTAAATAAACTTTTTCCCATTGCTAAGCAACACAATTTCCTCTCCAAAAGCCACATATAAAGATAGTAACAAATAAAATGGTTATAGGAAAACAACTTTTTATTTAAATATTTACAGACGGTTTTTATTTATGTATCACTTATTTGTACTCTACTTTTTATTACCACGTTTATATAAATATAAGTGAACACACATATAGACAATCTTAAAAATCGATTAATAAAAAAATCTCTTTGATAACAAAATATTCTAACCCACTTTATCTAACAGCTTTTTTATACACCACAAAAAAATGAAGCGACCATCGAAAATCTATTGCCAATCGGCTTAACAACTTCCAGTTCTGGTAGAAGAGAGTGGAAGCTGGAGCAACAGCTGCTCTTCAGTCTGGCCAGCAGCCATTTGGTTGGGAGTGGTGGTAGCTCTAACTCACTAGCACCAGCAGTTGCAAAGGTAGTAGAGAGTGAGAGGAATTTTTCATTGATTTTAGCTGGTCTGCTTCCAGTTGTTTATAGCAGCGTGACTCAACAGAGTGGGTATTGTTATTGTACTAGTGGATTCCCCGCTTCAACTTTTCTTTGCCTCTTGCTTACATCCTTTGGCCTATAAATCGAGCCGTAGGCCGCATTAGAAAAAAAAAGCTTTTCCTCTTTTTCAGAGGTCAAATTTATTTGGTGACCGAAAAAAGCATAGCTTTTCTTTTATTCTTTCTGCAGAATACTTGCTGGCCGTTCACTTTGCTTCTTTGATAGTGACTTATAGTGGCGGAGATCAAGTGTTTTCGATGGTCACTTTTGTTTACACAATGACTCAGCCAGAATAATTTTTGAGGGTAAACAAGCGTTTTTAGTCGGAGTTGTTGTTGGGCTTTGAGACCTTGATATGTTCACATAATGTTAGAGTAGCTTTTGAAGAAAAACATTGACTTTTCAGCCAAAAATGACTGGTTACTAATTTCTTGCAGGCATTTATCTGATTTTTAAAAAAGAAGAAGAAAATTTGGTACTACTGTATTATACTCCCCCCCCCCAAAAAAAAAAAAAACAAACAAGCCCCGCACAAATAAGAAGCCACTTTGTAAGGAGAGCCCACTCAAAAAAGAGAAGACCTTGGACATAGTTTCCCTTACACGGACCTACTGCATAAAGAAGCTCTGGTATGCATGTTATTTTTATGCATCCAGAGCTTCTTCTCGAGTGATTGATTTCTCAGGAATTCTTGTGTGCGCATCTCAACTCCAAGCCCCTGAGCCCCTGTCGCGCCGTTTGGAGGGAAGAGGGGGGGGTATAATACAGCAGAGTCAAAAAGTTGATGTCCAGTCCTAATACAAATTTCGCCCTCTTTTTTCTTTGTTTCTCTTCTTTGTTAACCATCTGACATACTGTAAACTAGCGTCACATGTTTTGATTGAGTTGAACTCGCATTTATGTTCAAAAACTAAACTTTTTCTTTCATTTTTATTTTCTTGCCACAGCTGCCCACTTTTCAGATATTGTTGACTTCTTTCTAGAGACGACTCTCTTCTTTAATTTCATTTATTCTTCCCTTCAAAAATATTTTTAAAGCCTATTTCTGTAGTATGCTATTTTGCAACTTTGAATGACTTGAACAAATAATAATGTTTGAATAAGAGGAGTGCCAAACCTATATGCAAATTCTCTAAGAATCAATAAATGGTAGTCTTGGCATTTTGCCAGAGCTATACTTAGATTTGCACGCTACGTACGTCAGTAAAGACTTATTAATTTGTGGAAAACTTCGTTTAGATAATGACTTGGGGACTGTGAAAAACATTATTTAGACTTCTACTGCGTTTACTCAATACCTTGTCTCTTTTCTTCTATATTTTTATTAAGCCCTAAATTATTTGCTCAACTACTTTCTAAAGGATTAGCAGCAGTATGACCTCAACAGAAGGAGAAAATATTAGCATGGAATCTACAACTTCCTTGGCCAACAGCTCTTTGCTGGAATGCTCCAGTGATGAGCCAATTGCATCCACTTCCACCAGTATTATAATTAAGATTATTGATTAAAAGGGACTGCCTTAACAACCTTTTTTGGAATACCTTTATACCGTATTTACTCTATTAAGCGCGCACCCTCTAATGAGCGCGCACCCCCTAGCAAAGGGTCGAAAAATAAGCGGGCATGCCCGCTTAATAGAGTAAATACGATATATTAAAGAGACTCTAATGTACAATCAAGGCTTTTTTGCCTGTGTCCCTCTCTAAATAAATGTGTCTAAATGTCTTTTAATCATTTTTTATGCGTTCAAACAACAAAAAAGTTATCTTTGGCTCTCTTATACCTGAAAATGGGGCTTTTAAGAATTGAGAATGTAAATTTTTTCCTTAGTAAGATATAGATGTGTGCATATTATTGGTTTGAAGAAATAAAAACTGATTGCAAATAATTTCCACGTGTTTTTAACACGGAGGAAGCAAGTCGAAAAAGGCAAAATCTTGCATTAGAGCCACGTGTTTTTGTAGGAAAAAGTTTTGTTTTGTGTATATTTGGACGCAAGAATATTGATCAGCTTTTTACCTACATAACGACATGCAATACACTAAAAATGGTTTCAAGAACCACAAATATAAGCTTTTTACTTTACAGTACAAAATAGCGGGGTTGTCTAAAAAGTGGCTTTATCATGTTAACATTACTTTATGAGCTTAAAAAGTGCAGAATACACGTTTTTAGAGCACGGCCGACCATTTTTAATAACATTTTTTTTAACAAAAAGATTAGTTATTTATGGGACATTAAGGTAAACCAAGCCTAAGAGGGTATCCAAGTACGCAACATGTCAAATTTTGCTCTGCTCTTTTTATTTAAAAAAAAAGAACTCTTCCATGCATTTTTAATCAAAAATTCTAAAAGAGATCTATCAAGCTCTTAGAGGACACAAAAATAAGGCCTAAGCCTCGGATTAGGGTAAGGTAGTCTACCTTGGTCTTGCAAGACAAAAAGTTGATTTTTCGTGCAAAAAAAGATAAGCTGTGATCTAAAAACATATTTTTTTTATGCCTTAAAATATAACTTTTACTATATTCTCAATATTGAAGCTTTTCAACTCTATTTAAACCAGAATGAATAAAAAAATATTGTAAGGTTTTTAAAAGATCGACCTTTTTTCTGGTTACAAACAAATAATTTAATCTTTTTAGTTGAGCTGCCAGGAAAACATGAGCGAAAGTGCTCGTCTGATGATGGTATTCACTATGTGGATGATGATGACGGGGTAGAATTTGCGCTGGATGCAAAGCATTTGAACCAGGTGCATGAGGAGTTGGAGAAACTCAACATAGCCACAGATGTAATTAATAGTTTAGAATTTCAATTAGGTTGGGTTTTTTATTGACCGCAATTATGAATACAATTTATGCGTTTTAGATGAATCTCGTATGCATTTCAACCAAATTCACACAAAATGGCTGCAACGCCTGGAAGAGATGTCTAAAAAATATGGCAGTGCCATTCAAAAAAGTCGGCCTTACCATGAGGCTATGAGTGAGGTGAGGATTTGCACTTATGCAACACACAGTACTTGTATACAGGATCGGAATATCCGAGAGGAAGCTCAGGAAGCAGCAAGTCGATTCAAACGGGCAAATTCCATTTTGCAGGTAGCAAAGATGCAAGTAAAACTTACACAAGAAAGCCTTAATAGACAGCATGTGGTGGAACCAGAATGCCTAGAGGTTAGTTACCCGCATTTATACTACAGCTGATAAATTATCAGCTGTATCAGTGATGTTTCCCATTGCAATCTATAACATTGTATTTGAAATCATTTAAAAACGACTACTTATGGGTTATCGCCCGGACAGTTTCATATTTTGAATTGGTTTACGCATAACAGCACTCTACTTCTTGTAACTACAAGGCTGCTTGATGTGTTTGGCTGTGAAACTGCCAAATTTTAGATACTTGACGTGGAAAATATTTTGTTGCAAAGAAAATTGGTCAATACATTTCTAAAACCTGCAATTGGGTTTACCTCTCATTTGTAATTAAAATGGAACAAATTCTAGGTTCTCAATCAGCACATTCGTAGAGTGAGTGAAGCAGAACATGAGAGATCCCTAGCAGAAGAGCTGCACAGAGAAATCTCTCAGAAAATGATTGCCTGTTCCACCAAAATAAAACAGTTGGAGAGGGAGCACCCAAAAGCTATTAAGAAGAGTCTTCACTACTTTGAATTGTGCAAAGAATTTGGGCGTATTATGGACCACCAGAAGACAGAAATATTAAGGCTTGAAAAAGAGGTATAACCTTTTTCTTAGCGGAACAGCAAGAAATCTCGGTACTGCAGTATTATAAATGTATTATCAAGGGTCGACTGTAATTATTAAATGATTAAAAATGTCTATCCGTCTTACTTACTTTTTTACTTTTTTCTAGGTGAAACAAAAGAAGAAAGACTACACTACTTCACTCACAAACCTTGAGCACATTTCTAATTCCATCCACGAAGAACGCAGTGTAAGCTTTTGAATGTAAAATCTCAGCCCACATGTTCTAAAACCACATTTTTAGCTGTCAAGTGTAAAACGCGGGGATGTCACCACATAAAAGTTTATAAATGTGCGGAAGTGCCTTAAAAGTTGTATTGTCTGTATTTTGAGATTTTATTAGTTGAGGTTTAATGAATAAACTGCATCAATTTGTTCTTGTTGACACTCCAAAATTCTGTTCACTCTTTTTCTTTTACACTAGTCACTACTTTTTCTCTGGTGGCTAGATTGCCCTCACAAAAAAGTACATTTTCTTTTCAATTTTTTTAAAAAGTTGTCATTAATACACCGGTTTCTGAGCCGCAGAGAGTCAATAATTTTTTTTAACACGAATAGTGCTGTCTATTTTGTAAAGTCTGGTGAATTCATTTGAGGTATGATGCGTGAGGACAGAACAGAAAAAAAGTTGTTTTCTAGGGTCTTTTTTCATGTCCGTCGGGTTCCTACTCATTTGGCCGCAACTCATTTTTCGCACACATAGAATGCAGTCAACTCTCCATATAAGATACACTTATGACTGATCCTTAGAATGTATTCTATTAATGTATTATATGTAGATCAAGTACTAGCCATCAATTGGATGTTTGTCCTCCAAATGGGCATTCGCCGACTAAACGTTTGCTTTGCTTGGCTAATTTATGGGTAGTATTAGTGTGGGATCTTGAGATATTTGATATAAAATTCACCCCGGCGGTATTCAGCCAGTTTACAGCTGAAAACATTAAGCAGATTCCTGGGTGCAATAGATGATGAAAAAAGGATGGGAAAAAGGCAACCTGAAGGTTTTAGTTCGTGAGTATCAGCCAGTTAAAAGTTGTTTAAATTTGCGCTCTTAATGGCTGACTTTTATTAACCAGCTTAATTTGTATAGCAGTTTTCAATGGTTGTTGAAGAAGCAAATTACTTTTTTTCCTAGCTTTAGATCTAAAAAATCAAGCCAAGTGCCTTAACCAAACCCAAAAATGTCATCCATGTTTGTGTCCGGATGGGGCGACGAGTCAGAGCAAGGGATTTATGAGAAAGACCTCTCCGACCCAAGAGAGCAGTTTTTGACAGCGGCTGAAGAGGGTGACCTGGCAACGCTTCAAAAAATGTTCAAACTGCATTCTGAACTTTTACATGTTGGATTTTTTAAAATATAAATACCTGATTCTAACTTTTTGTTTATATAAAGGCCACAGATGAAGACAACTACACAGCCTTGCATAGAGCCGCTTACAACAACCACGCAGATGTCTGCAAGTGGCTGCTTTCAGTTGGTAATTTTTACTTTTTAAAAAACGCTGCAGACCTAAGTTTTTAACTTATTTTTACGGGTTTTGAACATTACGTTAGATGTTTTGTCAGCAATTGCTCTTAAGGTTATCAAAATGAATGGATATTTAATGGTAGAACCGCAAAAAAACCGTAAGAAGCATTTCAGGAGTTGACCCAGAAAAGCAAACAGAAGATGGCTGGACCGCACTTCATTGTGCAGCCTGTTGGGCCAACTCTAATATTGTGACACTGTTGCTAAAGCATGGTATTAATGTGAATTGTAGATCTCATGGCCAGTTGACCCCTCTTCACTTGGCCATTAACACCTCCGAGGATCCTTCCAATCAAATCAAAACTATCAAAGTTTTGTTGGATGCTCCCGGCAAGTACTTTCGTTCCATAGTGGTATAGTTAGAAATTTTCTAGCTTACTTATAGAAAAATAGGCAAAATATGCTTGGTCCCCTTTTAGGCTTTCAGGTTCAGAGGGTCTACCGGGGCCAGAAGTGATCATTTCAGCAGCGCGTAAGTGTTGCCCTAGGATCAGAGCAAGCGCGAGCGTGTCTTTAGCAGGTCTAGCGGGCCTCATGGACTCCGGTCCTTAGTTATTTATATCAATTGCAGGAATTGATGTGCATGCAAAGACTGGCGCTGGTGACACACCACTTATGTTGGCTAGAAGAGTCTCTAAGGAAGTTACAGAACTTCTGGAGCAACGTTTGAGCTCTCCCTGACTCAGCTGTGTTTATTTTAGCCAAATGGTGTTGTACAAATAAGAAATTGAACAAATTGGTTGTATCTGAAAAAGCTATAATAACTGTTTTAATAAATTGCTCAAATTAAGTTATTTTTTGAGAAGAAGTAATGAATATCTCAGTTATTTTTTAAAATATGGCTTAGTCAAAAGAAAAAAACTCATAATTCAGGTGGCCACTATCACGAAAGTATTACTTAAATTATGGTCATAGCCAAGTGGAAGCTCATTTTGGTCAATTTCTCAGGTGTTATCTACACACTTTTGGTAAAGCTTCTATTTTAAATTTGTTACCAGCGTTATGTAAAATGTCGACGAATCTATATAAATGACCATATATTAGGGTATGGTGTATTACAAAATATGAACACGGCTTTTAGGGGTTTGAAAATGATAGATATAATGGCCTAGAGGGTTTATATGGTCATTTTTCGTTAGAATCGCATGAAAGTCGCCAAAAGTTGGGAGGG
>BBSZ01010866.1:0-11290 GCA_000981365.1 Subanguina moxae | reverse complement strand
TGATCGCAACTCATTTGATCGCACTCATCTGTCAAAGCTCAACTTCTTCTAAAAACTCGACCATCCTAATAACTCGGTCTAGAGAACTATGGTAAAGTAACTCGAGCACTTCTAAGAGACCAATATAGTATTAAGCAACCCTGAAAAACCTGATATTTCTGATCTTACTTCCATCCTCCTTCAGACCAATGAACTCCGCATGCTTGAACAAAAGTGATCAATCTGATATTGATAGTCTCAATCTGCTTTTCCATTTACATTTACAGCGTTATTATTTTGAGCCTTGCTTTATGGATGACAAAAGTTGATCAGATGAATCAATATAAATATTATAAATAAGAAAGAAATCCTTGGTATTACTGTATTATAACCGCCCCCTCCCTCTGCTTTTTAAAAATAAATACTCACTGGACTATGGCAAAAAAGGCCTGAAATGCGTTTATTTCTTCAGAATCTTGCTCAGATTAATCTCAAAAGGTTAATTTTGACCCCTTTACTCTGTTTTTAAAAATCTTTTCTAGCACAAATGCGGAAGATTTATGTGGAATTTATGTGAACAAAATTTCTCACCCCTTGTTTCCTGGGTGGAATAGGATTTATAGACTATTCTTCTGTACAACAGAAAGCAAAAGGACGAGTTCTTTCCCTCTAAACGGCAATCCTTTTGGTCTTCTGCTGGAGTGATTGGAAAGAATGCTAAGGCAATAATTGTCGGTGGTTTTAATTCTCAAAGATCATCAAAAGATAATATGCAGACACCAAGCTGCCATCTTCATGTATCCTTTCTTTTGTAACGGACTTTTGAGAAATAAGAAGGAACAGTTAGTGAATAAGCAGTCAGCCAATGTGTCAAACACTTCCCCTCCCCATTTAATGCCTTATGTCCTATTGTTGTGAGGCTTAACCGGCGTTTTGGGTGCTATCCTCATGGTCTGGGTGGTTTTAGAGCATTCCCGATCCTTTTAGGACCAGCAGTTTAGTAAAAAAAATGAATTCCCGGGCAGGTTTCAGGCCTGTGGCCTCTTGGCAACTGGCATGCCTAAGCTTTGATCGCCTAAGGCAATTCAAAATTTGCACTAAAATGGCCTGATCTCCGCTATGGTTTTTGGGCATTTTCAAAGGGAGACTAAGCCTCAATTTTTAAATTTTTTTAGCTTACTAGATCGACTATACTGCGTCGATTAAGGAAAAAATAATTAAAAAAAAAAGCACGCGGAACAAGGTTATTGCATTTTTTTAAATTCTTAAGCAACAGAATCCAGTTTTATAGTAAGTTGAGATGAAGTGTCCGTACCTAAATTAGCTTTGCCTAATTATCACCAAACCCGACATCAGACCTAAAATAATGGCTGACATATCGGACATAATAATTTTAGTTTACTTTTTTCTACTTCCAATGCACAAAAAAATAATTATTTCTTAAAGAATTAATATTTATATAACATAAGCAATTATAGAAATTTACAATAAATAAAAAATATACTCAAATAATTTCCTGAGTTTCTCACAAAATGTCTATATTAATCAGTAATCACCAATTATTCATTGGGCTAAAATTGGGCTAAAGCTAATTTAATGGTCATTACAAGCTCTAAAAGAGCAGAGCATTTAGCCAACCAGATGAAAGGCTATTTACCTGAATTTTCGGTGGCAAATCAACAATTCGTCCCTGCAGTCGTTCAGCGCGCGGTCAGCCTCTCGTTTGTAGGTGGCCATGTCCAGGTGCAGAGTGATCACATAGAGAAGTGCCCAAGTGGCTAAGATTAACAGCGCAATACAGCAGCAGAAAGAGACACACTGGCCAACGGAATACTTCTGATTGAAGAAGCTGCTGTGCTGATCGTCCTTGTCCTTGTCGTTGCTGAATGGTGACATCTTTATTGGTTTAGTAGCAGTAGCTGAATCAGTGGAATCAATATCCAAGTAGTGGAGAGGAGAACAATAAAGAAATTTAATTTTTGCAGACTGAAGTTGTTGATGTTTTTTTGGCCAATTTATAGCCAACTGATTCTTTTTACAGGAAAAATCTATAAAAAGCTGTTTTTCTATCAAGCTCTCTTTGACATGTCGCTTTCTTATTTTGGTTCAATTTCTTTTGCGCTTGTAAAAGATGTATGAACAGCTAGGAAATAAATAGAAAAGCTACAGGAAAATCTTTTCCGCGGCCAACAAATAAATGCCTATCAACGAATTACACAACATTGGTGTATAGATTTTGGTTGTACACCAAACAGAAGCAATCATTTTTACGTGGATTTTTAAAGTCTTTATTAGGGGTTTTGGTATTTATGCAGTTTACCCCCCAAACTTTTGACTTTTTTCTGATAAGATTGGTTGCTAGATCTATTTATGAAAGTTGCGTGTCCGACTCTGTGTGGGGAAGAAAGTTCGCTGGACTGATATTTTCTTCCACTTATGGTTCCAAATTGCTGAGTTGTATCATACAACTTGTATGCCTGCAAATAATAAGTTGTTATTGTTCGTTCGCTTTGTCTGGTGGAAATTGTTCGAAGTTTGAGTAGGGCATCTCCACATAAAATACTTCTCAACATCAGCTAACTTCCTTTGACGCATTGCGGCAACGCAGTCACAGGTTTGTTTGAATGAAGTAGTTTCAGATTTTGCAACCACTCAAGAAAAGTAGCATCGTCATAATTTATTAGTCGATCATATAGGACATATGGATATTTATTGCCTAAAGCAAACTATAATGACTCAAGAACAAATGAAAAATCGTTTCTAGCGCATAAAAGTGACACTAGAAGTAATATTATAGAATTTTTGAGCTATTAGAAAAAATTCAAAAACGTTGGGGGTAAACAGCATA
Organism: Subanguina moxae; assembly: GCA_000981365.1. Classification (NCBI taxonomy): domain Eukaryota; kingdom Metazoa; phylum Nematoda; class Chromadorea; order Rhabditida; family Anguinidae; genus Subanguina; species Subanguina moxae. The sequence continues at coordinate 8,463 of BBSZ01010866.1, read as the reverse complement.
AGTACTGGGATCTTTTGGATAAAAGAGGAAAGGAGAAATTGGCGAGAACTGGAAGTTAATACAATATTTATTACTCTAAACAATGGTAGAGGCGCTTTTCAAGACAATATGGATCTCGGTCAGCTGTCGATTATTTCCTGTACAAATGACTGTTTCCACCCACACTTTAATCCCTGTTGTTTTGAAAAACGCCTGTATCCATTTGTAGAGGAGTAAATTCATTGTGCACTACAAAAAGGGGTGGAAAATAGCTTTTCTATCGTTTTTATTGTATTAGAAATGCTTAGAGGGTGTAAAACAACAAGGGTGACCAAGGCAAATCTCCTCATTGTGGAACAGGGCCCAAAAGACTCTAAAAAGTCTCAAAATTTTTCATTCAAAAATGTACCAAGTCGATAGATGTTTTTGGCAATTCCACCTTCAGGCTGCTTAGGGACCCCAACATGTGGGTAATAGTATGCATTATTGTAGTAGAATTTAAAGCTGTTAGTCTTTTTACCAACACATTGTTTATACTCCTATCAAATATTAAGCATTGGTATCACAAACAGTCTTGGAAGTGATTTATGAGAGCTCTTGAATCAACTTTTCAAGGGTCTCTAGTCCCAACAAATCCGGTAGTGGTATTCCCTCTTTCCTGGCTATTGATTCAATGAAAATTTGTTTTTGTTTCCAAGAACTAATATATCCATTCTCTGTTTTGGAATCTTTTTTTTTTTGCTTGATAAATAATTTGCAACAATCTTTTGCAACAAAAATCAGCTTTACCATCCACTGAAGCTGACCCAAAATTATTGTTTATTTATTTGGAAAGACCTAGCAGCCAGACTCACACGTTTGCACACAAAGCAATTCTCTTTGAGTATTGTTAGCTTTTCATTCCAGAAATTGGGTAATTTTTCATTTTTGACACTTTTGCTTCCCCTCCCAGTCGCTTCTTTGGGCTTAGTGGTGGCCAAAACTGAGTGGGAGCAGAAGGTTAAAAGCCAGCATGGAAGGCAAATCCAGACTCTTTTCCTGCAAACTCTTGGTCGTCGCATTTTCATGTCGCATTTGTACGGTCAAAAGCGTTTTTCCTAAACATTTTACGTATCAGTAGTTATGAAAAATTTTTAGAAAAGCTTTAGATTGATCGATTTGTTGAATTGTGTTTGGTCACAGATCTTTCTCTGGCGACACTTTTTCTGTTCGCATGCTCATCATCCCTAAATTTTGCCAAGATAGCATGATTCCCAAAACCGCTAAAATATTTTTCACAATTTTAGAGGAAATTTTAGCGATCTTGTAGCGGTTTTGGGCAATTTTTAGCGGTTCTTGAGCGGTCATGGGTAATATTGCCTCTTTACTTGTTTATATAATTTATTATCATTATTAATTACGATGCATAGACGTTTCGAAAATATTTGCATTCGCAAATTTTATAAATTTTGCCTTGGTCCTCCAAGCTATTTTTTTTGCAATTTTTTTTTCTCATAATGACTGTGAGACAGCTCCTAAGCTAATTTTAGGTGTACAGCCGGTTCGCCACGGTTATTTCGCCACTTTTTTCACTTGGTATGAATTTTTTTTCTTACTTCTGGCTCTAAAACTATCTTTTCTGTACTAATTAGAGCATTCTATAGAAGGTTTTGCAAGGGTAAATTATCGTTTTATAAGCTTTTTTTTTTGATTTTTCAAAAAATTGAAAAGCACCCTAAAAACGATAATTCACCCTTGTCAAACCTTCTTTAGAATGCTCTAATTAGTAACGAAAAAGGGTTTCGGATCCTGACAGTAAAAAAAACACAACAAGTGGCCATCTACATGGCTTGTTTAGGGTAAAAGCATCCTAAGCATCCACCATGGGAAGTTTTACCAATTATGGAATTTCACGATGTTTTGGTTACTGGAGCTGGGCAAAAAGAGTCTTTAGATGCATTTATGGTCAAGAGTCTTGTTCGGATTAATCTCGCAGGTAAGTCTGTGTGCGCATCTCTAACCCTTCAAGGCTCCTACGCCCCCTCCGGGGGCGTAGGGGGCTTGGAGGCTTAGGGTTGATATGCGCACACACACATACCTGCGACATAAATCACTTGAAAGTGACTCTGAATGCTTAAAACATGTATGCATACTAGAGATTCAGTATGCGGTAGGCCGCAGTCAACAAAACTATGTTCAATTTTATACTTATTACTACTATTGATGTGAAATATCGCTTGAACTACTAAACCTAAAGGAAGCAAGGGGTGTACGCTGTTTAACTGCTAACCTTTGCTGGCCTACCCTAAGCCTAAAGGCTTATTTGTATGCTCAAAAGTGTGTGTGTGGCTTGTATTACTGAGAGAAACGAAAAATCAAAAAGGAGCTATTTAAAGACATTCTGAACAAAAATATTTTTGCAAAAAAATGAGCTTGGGGGACCAAGGCAAAATTTATAAAATTTAAAAATGCAAATATTTGAGAAACGTCCATGTGCCTTAATTATAAGACCGTCTGTGACCAATCTAAACATACTTTGCATTGTACCTTACACTTTTGTACCTGATCTTTTCTGACATTAACATACAAAACCGCACATCTACCCATCTATTAGTCTATGAGTGCTATGAAAAATATTATATTGTCTAGTGTAGTGTCAAGGATTTCATAAGGTTTTGACTTTTCTTTTGACTTACTCGTACTAATTCTTACACTGTGCAACGATAACCGTCCAAAACATGGTTCGTGCTCATTTGATCGCAACTCATTTGATCGCACTCATTTGATCGCACTCATTTGATCGCAACTCATTTGATCGCAAATCATTTGATCGCAAATCATTTGATAACAGCACCATGTTTTAGTTACTGGAGCTGCGCAAAGAAAAGTCTTGAAATGCATTTATGGTCAAGAGTATCTCGCAGGTAAGTCTGTGCGCGCATCTCTAACCCTTCAAGGCTCCTACGCCCCCTCCGGGGGCGTAGGGGGCTTGGAGGCTTGGGGTTGAGATGCGCACACACACATACCTCAGATATAAATCAATCGAAAATGACTCTGGGTGCATAAATAAAACGTGTATGCATACCAGAGTTTCTCTATGCAGTAAGCCCCAGTTAACAAAACTATGTTCAAGATATTTTTTTTTGATTGAGCCCTCCTTAGAAAGTAGCCCCTTACTTGTCCCCTCGTAAAATAATATCTAGTGCAATGAACCATATAAACAAAAATATAGTAATGACAAATTTTTGCATTTGCAAATATTTGCGAAACGTCCATACGCCGAAAATTATGATAAAATGATTTGCGATCAAACGAGTTGCGATCAAATGAGTGCGATCAAATGAGTGCGATCAAATGAGTGTGTACGCAAAACATAACTCATATTTTATTTGCGATGCTCAACAGATGACAAACACTTAAACAATTTCTTTCAAATACAAGTTTCTGAGATGGAGAAGTGTTGCTGTTTTTTCCGGGTTCAAGCGATTTCGAGTGAAGTTTCCAAGCACACATCGCAGATCCTTGAAAGCTCTCTCACTGGCTGAAGTTGATCCTTAAACGGCAAGCATCCTGGTTATGCGAGCAAGAGTTGGCAAATACTAGAAAATATTAAGACGTAAATCTCATAACATCGGACAATTCCCTCACAGCTGCATTGTTCTTCCAAAATTTAGGAGGATCTGATTCAATTACGGGCATCAAAATATACGCATTGATTTCAGAATTTTTTTCATCTGGACATAGAAACCGAGCTTCAGATCAAACAATTTCTTTGATCTAAAAATATAAAAAGTTGGATCTACTTTACAGTCCACTCTCGATATAACGGAAAAAAAAATCAATAAATTTTACCCCCCGATAACGTCACTTTGTTTAACGCAAAATATTTTCGAATGTCTAATATCTTGCAACAAATAACAGCTCGATTTTGAGTGAGTGCAGATCAGTTAGCGCATTCAACGATCATTCTTTGCTTTATTATTCTTTTCAGTTTCAAATTATATTTCTGCAATTTTTGTCGTCTTTGCAGCTGTCCCGAATGTATTTCCTGTCAATTTTAGTTCGTAATGAGCACTCCAAAAACGCGAAGCGCCGTTGCACTGGGCGTAAAGAAGCAATAAAGCAAAAAAAGTGTCTAACAACCATTCTTATTTATAATTTATGCCAAAAAAGGACAAAAATACTATTTTAAAGGGATTGAGTGCTGTATTGGGAGGGGAAAGGACAATTAAGGGGCCACTCTGAAAGAAAAAGAGAAGATCTTGAACATAGTTTCCCTTACAAGGACCTACTGTATAAAGAAGCTCTGCTATACATGCTATTTTCATGCGTCCAGGGCTTCTTCTCGAGTGATTTTTCACTCATGTATGGGTGTTTGTGCATCTCAACTACAAGCCCCCGTCTCCCTCGACGCCCCCGTAAGGGGGCTTGAGAGTTAGAGATGCGTGCGCAGGCTTACCTCTGAATCCGAGATGAATCCGAACAAGATACTGGAAAAATAAATGTGTTACAGGCCTTTTTTGCCATAGTCCAGTGAGAAAAGCATGTTAAAAGGGCAAAAAAGGGTGAAAAAGTTGCACAAATATGTTGCAGAAAAAACTACCTCAACCGGTTCACATATCCTTGAGCTGAGCATGAACAAAGGGATCCAGAAAATCCGAACAAAGAACCAGTCGCTTATTGAAACAGATGGGAAGAATTTATCCAATCATTCGAGAAATCCCCAATCTTTTCTTGAAAGCAATAAAAACAAGCCTTTGAAAGAGCGACGCAGTACAATGAACGCCCTTCTTTTTCTTCCTGCGTCTTGCAAAAGTGAATCCAAATTGATGCGAAATGCTAAAGTGCACGGTTCGAAGTTGACTCCTTTTCCATCTTAAAATTAATAATATAGGTCGAGCGAACAAATATTTGACAAAACCTGCATTTCAATCACCATTTCGGAAATTGGTCGAAGCACGTTTACGTAGCTTTTGAGGCAGCTTTGGCGGTACAATTCAGACAGACTTTCAACAAAATACGGCTAATTTTCTACATCAACTGACCGAAAGAGTCGGTGTGGTCTTATCTTATCCCAGTTTTGTAGGAAAGCAATCACCATATTAAAGAAGCCCAACCAGCGAGTCTGGACAGGAGGTTTTAATGTAAAACCTGCTTTTGACCGAATTTGATCATTTTGTTTAAACGTTAAGATCTGTGGAAGTGCAAAAAGAAGAAAAATATGCCTAGAGATAATTTATGATTCTTTCCAACTTTTTTAACCTCAATTCCACATCAACGCAAGCACTTTTAACTTTGATCGACAATCCAGAGTTCTTGATCAGCTACGTGAAACGCTTAGCAATAGTTGCATCCACATGACAAAGGCAAGCTTTGATCATTTGACCCTCCGAGACGGTTCACATTTAATCCTTCATCGGTGGTGACAAAGAGATTACTCCAGTTCCCCGCAGAAATTCCTATCTTAGAAGGCTCTTCTTTAACGAAAAGTTTCACGTTTTCACTTGTCTTTATCATTCCAACCGGCAAAGGAGAGAACAGTGTAACAGATTTAACAGATTTTTCCCCTTAAAGTCAAAAGCAATAGGTTTCAGATTTTAGAGTAACAAAAATGACACCAGTTAGCATCTAGAAAATATGCGGTTACGGCGATGAAATCTACTTGCCACTTAGCGAAATCCAAAGTCAGACCACCACCAAATTGCTTTAGGCAAACTTGCTTTTCCATCATGCCATTCTTGACTGATTCTAATTCTTCTTCAAAACGTTTGCTTAATGCATTTAATGACGGGAGAAAGCCCTTGGCCAGCTTCTTGATTTTATCCTCGGCATTTTGGACTCTAAATATTGCATGGTAAATAGCACGAAATATACACAAGTTTTCTGTACTCTTCCAAAAAGCAGATAAAGCTTTTATTTTGTATAATGTTCATTCACTTACTGGAAGGCACAGAAAATTTGATCAAGGCATTTTCTAACGCAATTTCAGAAACTGATCTTTCTTCTTTGTGGATCTTGGTATGATATGTAAAGTGTTAAACGAACACAAAAAACCACTATCGGTTAACAACTTACAGCAAAGATCCTACGTCTTTGTTGAGAATCTTCTTATAATCAGTGATGCTACATCGAACTTATTCTGTTTCTTTCCCTAGTTCAATCACCAAAATGAAATGATAGAAATTGTCAAGACCGCTAAAAATTGTCTAAAACCGCTAAAAGACCGTTAAACGACCGCTAAAACACTGCTAAAAATTTAGCTAAAATCTCAAAAAAGATTTTAGCGGTTTGCATTTTGACATAACGCCAAATAATTTGAGCGGAATTTTCTCATTTCAGCGGTTTTGAGAACCATGCAAGATAACAGCTTTTCTCAGTTCTGTACGAACTCCTATGATGAGAAGAAAACGTAATAATTAAACAAAAAAAGGAAAAGAACGTGAGAATCTTGTTTTTGTTCTCTTACTTCCGCCCACACTGTTATTTTCGGAAATTTTGGCCCGTTAGTTTTGAATTGCATTTGAAGAATGCAGGAAGCAGATAGATCGTCTCATAAAAAATACGTCTGGGAAGCCACCGAGCAAGATCGTCAAAGAGTCACCCGAACAAAGCTCAAGACCAAGCACACCAGGAATCAAGAGATTTTTCAACAGCGTCAGCAAAAGCGACCAAGAAGAGGCAGACATTCTTTTGACAAGGGTTATTATTTTATTTTAGCTGCTTCCTTTCCTTACCTTATTCTATATAGGCTTTCACAACTGGGAACATTGCGCCGAATTTTCTAGATAATCCGTTCTTTAGACAATTCGTTGCCAAACTCTGCCCTTCTTACAAACTTCCGACTCGAAAGTACACGTACCCAAAGGTCCTCGTTTCAGCCGAATTTGATCGTGTGAAGAAGAATTTAGGGGAGGCGACAAGCAAGGTTTGTTCTCACATACACTGCTTCAAATTATTTCTGCTACCAAAAAGCTATATGTTTACAGTTTCCATTCACCAAATAAAACTGTAAACGAAAAGGGTAGATGATTGATGGATTGAGAAGGGACTACCGCTACTCGGATTAGTATTGTTCTTTCTAGAGAAGCTATTTCTCTTTATCATTTCCATATGTTTTAGCATTTTGTCTCAATATTTCCAGAGAATCTACTGAAAAATGTCTACTAGAAATGTTTTAATTGGCCAGCTTTATTCCACAGTAAAAGCTTGTTTTCGGTGATCTGACTTTCTCAAGACAGTCAACATAATTATGCAAATATATTCTCCCTTCCTTTGTGTGTTTGGCGGTGTTGTTGCTCTTCCCGCACAGCTGCTCACAACCACTGATAGCACTGGTCCATCACTTTTTCAGCCAAAATATGTGTATTTTGGGTTTTTTAGGGTAAATTTATTATCAAAAGAACTAAAAATTAATTTCATAAATTTTTCGATGTAGCTGGACATGTTTCCATTCGCCTTTTACCTTTTACGCCTATATCTACCCTTTCCTCTACCTGTATGCACCAACTATAAAACTAAAGATAGAGGTATAGGTAAGGCTAAAAATCAACATGGGAGCACAAGGCAGATTTTTACCATGGGTGATAGCAGAGTTAAATTTGGTAAAGGAACGTTTGGTAGACTTTTTTCAAATAAAAAAGTCTACCAAACGTCAACGCACCTTAACATTTACTTTTTTTATCGCGATTCTACATTGGTGCAGTCAAGTTTTGTTATTCCGTTACCCCAAAAAACTGCGACTCACCACTGGGTCTGACCATTTTTTCTTCAAACCGAAGTTTGACAATTTTTTTGTTTTCACTACCCCTCCTGATCTCAATTTTTAATCTTTTTATTTCTTTAAGTGCTTCTAAGCTAATTTTAGGGAGCCGAACACGAATTTGATATCTGTTTTTAATTGTTTAATTGTTGTTTGTTGATTGTTGTGATTAGTTGCTTGCTTGATTTTTGTACCATTTCTTATGGTTTGTTTAGATACATTATTGCAATGCCTGAGATGTGCAAACGTTTTGGTGGAATTGGTTGTTCATCATACTTATCAAATATCATACTTACAAAAAAAGCCATAGGTATCAGTTTCTTGTTTAGATGCAAAAAAATCTTTGGCTAGGGAAAACTTGGCATAAATTAAGTTTAGCAATTGTGTGTTTTGTCAGAACGAAATTTATCCAACCCTTTTCAGGTCTAAAAACTAGCTTACTTGTTTCGTCTCTCTATCTTATTCAACAAATATCATATGCAGAGTGCTTTAAGTATTTCTGCCACATTTGTTTTTCCCATATCTTTTCATATTTTTGACCAAATAATTTCTTCGACCACTCGTTCGATAGCCCAGAGTTTACCATCTTGTTAAAAAAAACTTTGGTATTTTATGACAATTTTTCTTCGAGTTAAGGATCACCCTGAGCCAGGTGAGGAACATTATTTACTACAACTTGATTTCTCCGTGTTCCTAGTGCAAGCCTCTTTTTTTCCTTTTTTCGTTCAAGTTTGGTTAGCATTTTT
>BBSZ01010848.1:0-13695 GCA_000981365.1 Subanguina moxae | reverse complement strand
TCCCTCCCGTGGCCAAAAAGTGCCCAAAATTCCTCCCGTCATCCCTCCCGCCTAAAAATTCGCCCAAAATCCCTTCCGTCATCCCTCCCGCCTTAAATTTCGCCTAAAATTCCTCCTGTCATCCCTCCCGCATTAAATTTACCTAACTCCTTTAAACCTTCTTAAAGATACTCTAATTAATAACAATAATTTTATAGAAATGCGAAGAGACAAGACCATATTTTATATTTTATTACCATCATTATTATTATGTTCAACCAGGTGTAACACGGTTCAAAACAAAACACTTGCCTAAAAGTGAGAGAATCAGCCACCAAACATTTGTGACTGTTTGAGAATTGTTGAATCGCAAAAAGGGACAAATGTAGTGTCGTTTGAGAATTGTCGGTTATTTTATACGCTTGTACGCTAATTGAGCTGCTTACTTGAAAGAAAATTACTTGAAAAAAGAAAAAAAAGTGGTGTACATTTTAGGCTTCTTCGAAGTAGCTGGAAAAGCCCATGTAAAATTGAGTACCCACTTCCATCTCAGTGAATTTCAACGAGTTTTGCAAACTGAGACACTTAGAAACTGAGGTGTTGACGGTTAGTTTGTCGGAGGTAGGCTGAAAGTAGAAGGTAGGCTTGAATGCTATAAATTTAGGCCTTTAATAACTATTTTTTTTATCTACTCGAAGTTGGAACCAAATCTAGTAAAAACGCTCTTTTTGGACTCTTCTCACCTGAACCCAAAAGTGTTGTTTGTAACCGTGTTATCTTTTCACAAGTATATAACCTAAAATAAAGCTCTGCTGCTAATTCAACTCCACACATGTAATCTATCAAAAACAAAATTCTACAAATTATCATCATTCCTTCCAGTCTTTCCATTGTTCTGCGCTGTCCTTCCATCGAGGACTACTGCGTTGCCAATCCCAACTGTCTTTGGCTTCCTTCCAGTGAGGACTACTGCGTTGCCAATCCCAACTGTCTTTGGCTTCCTTCCAGTGAGGACTACTGCGTTGCCAATCCCAACTGTCTTTGGCTTCCTTCCAGTGAGGACTACTGCGTTGCCAATCCCAACTGTCTTTGGCTTCCTTCCAGTGAGGACTACTGCGTTGCCAATCCCAACTGTCTTTGGCTTCCTTCCAGTGAGGACTACTGCGTTGCCAATCCCAACTGTCTTTGGCTTCCTTCCAGTGAGGACTACTGCGTTGCCAATCCCAACTGTCTTTGGCTTCCTTCCAGTGAGGACTACTGCGTTGCCAATCCCAACTGTCTTTGGCTTCCTTCCAGTGAGAACCACTATGCCATTCTCCACTCCCTTTAGTCTCTTTCCAGCCATTCTTATGGTGATGGCTGTATTTGTGAGTGGGTTCATCACTATAATAGTCCACAAAGTTGGGACCTTCCAGTGTGTTTTGAGTGCAGGACACTGAGGTGAACGGACTCAAAACATTATTGACTAGCACTTGAAATCCAGTGGTAGTGCAATGGATGACTCCCACTGCTCGAGAAGTGTCCTGCACTACAAGAATAACAGTGTTGGTGCCATTGATGAACTGAAGCATCACCTTATCCACCTAAATTTTTTACTTTTCCTAGATATTGTGGTTAGCTGTATTACAGTGCTTCCTCTGGCTGGTGAGCACACTATCTGGGCATTGGGAGGACACATGCCTCTTTGGATTCGACGAAGCACAGCACACTCGTCCAAGTCTCCAGTGGAACCGGTGGGAGCAGGCACTCGAGGAGGGTTGTTTTTGGAGAGCGGTGGACAACATACTAAAGTTTAATTATATTTGTGGTACATACTTCTTTCGCTATGATTGAGATTTTATTTTTCGTTTGGTCTCAAGAAATACAAAACGTAGAAGTTTGAGCTTTCCACATACAGTCAAGCCTCGTTAATTCGGCACTCTAGGAAAGGACGCGAGAAGCGGTTTTATCGAGAAGTGGGCCTCGATAACTTGGGGTGTGGGTCATCAAGGGTAGTCTGTAGTTTTAAAAATCAAAATTGTGGAAAAGAAATAGCAGCTGAACCACGGCAAATAATTAAAGCCCCTTCAGCGAATTTCCTGTAGCAAAAGCCTCGGGAGCCTCAATTTTCTGAAATATTGGAGAAATTTTGGGTGGATATATTGGTAGAACTCGAGGGAGTTAAGAAAATGCCACGCAATCTGCGGCGAGATAAAGACCGTTAAAGTCGAGAGGAATACCTTATTAGAGCATGGGTATATATTTAAAAAAAAGACGATAAGCTAGAGCTTACTTGATGAAGTGGTGGTAGTAGCCTGTGTTGTGGTGGTCCTTCCACATCCTTTAGCCAGCTCTATGAAACTTAGACAAAAGAAAAAGAAGAAAATTCTCATCAGTTTGAGCAACGACAAATGTCAAATATAAAAAAGAATGCTGGAAATTTGTTAATTAACAATTTTACTCAAAGCAGTATGTTGACCTAAGAAAGTGAAAAGCTCTATCCTTTTAATCCAGGTGATTTCGCTTTCTTCTTGTATCACATTTACCAATTTCTGCTCTTGAATACATTAAACCAAATTTATGGCTCCTGTGTGCTCTGTCATTAAACTTTCTTATCACACAGCAAGGTGATCTCTTTTATTGGTGCAATGTTTTTTTGATGTTCAAAGAATTGAGAAAGATTAATTTTATAGTTCAGCGTCCACTCGTTACATTTATATCTGCTTTTTTAGCAAAAAAAAACAAAGACCAAAGCATTTATAAACCAAAAAAAAAAAGTGCCGGCTCGATGCTCTAGGATTAGTCCTAGGTTCTTAGTAAAACGCTGTCAATGACCTCAGTGAATCTCAACTCCGTGGAAGGCAGACAAGAGGAAGTCAAACACACAATTTATTTTCATTAATAGATTCAATATAAGTACAATAATGATGGCCTAGTTCAAAATTAGAGATATAGCCGTGCTTATCTGTTAGCTAGGTGACCAGCAGATCCTCGCCAAATTGAGCATTATCACAGCTTTAAAATGAAAAAATTGTAAGAAGCGACAAAAATAAATTCCCTTACACAGTTTTTCGAGACAAGATGGAAAGGCAACAATCAAGGAAAAAAAATTTAATGACACAGGAATGATTGTTAGAAACCAACCTTAGTAAAAACTAAACAAACTATACTCAACTTTACACCAGTGAAAGATAAAGATGACCACCTTCCCACCTAATTTAAATTCCACCCTAAAGAATTACTCTTTTATAATATTTTGCAATATTTGTTGTGTCTAAAAACAAAAACAATCATACTACATGTTAAGATTGTTCAATCATTTTTCAAACACTCTATCCGACACCCACTCCAGAAGAGATACCAATGTTGCCAACAAAGGGAACGCTGACCCCTGTGCTACTTCCAAAACCAAACATTCCTCCTCCACCACCTCTACTGCGTCCTCCACCACCTCCAAGGCCAGGCACACCTACTCCAACATCACTATTTACGCCAATAGGACCTATTCCTGGAATTCCGATGCCTAAAAAGAAGGAAATTATTATACAGCATATAAAATATAGTTACAAACCAAGACCAGAGCCCACACCCACTCCATTTGAATTACCTCCTCCTCCACCACCAGGATTGTCCAGTCCCAAGCCTTGAGATATGGTTTGTTGTTTTTGTTTGGTAGGCAATGGTATGTCTTCATTGTCGGCACTTTTGGAGGAGAACCGAGTGGGAGTATTCAACAAGCTTTCCATGCGCCTGTCCTTCTCCTCACTCATATTCTCACTCGGCTCTGAAATGTGGTTTTTGGAGGAGCGGAAACTGTCGATGCGCTCGTCAATTTTGCTATTTGGACTGCTATTTGTAGTAGTCGTCTGCGAAGGAGGATGTTTATGAGGAATGGGAGGAGGGGTAAACCAAACCCTTTGAACCGATCTTCTGCTTTGGCTGGATAGGCAAAAGTCTAGAGTCGGGTCTCTTTGGCAAACGAATTTCATTAGAGATTGCCCTAAAAACAAATATTTGGTAACAATTTAAAAGGTGAACAACTTTTATTTCAACTCCTAGACATCGTGCATTTAAAATGATCAGCAGAATCAGGCAAAGGTATAGGATTATAAAAGCTTCCAAGAAAATTTTGAATAATTTGGAGTTTATGCCATTTTACCTTTACTAACACACTTGATTTTGGGACACGCGCGTAAAACAAGTCAGGTGACAAAAATAAAATAGCCACAACTCCAAAATTTTTCAAACATTCCGAGAATCTTTTATAATCAAAACGTTTACCAGGTCCTTGCAGTCAAACCTCGCTATAGTAGTGCCCCTAAGCCTTCTGAGTCACCTGGGCACTTTTCCATGGTGTCACTATAGTGGAGTGTCACTGCAGCGAGGTTTGACTGCAATCATTTTGAGTATAATATGTCTTAACCTTTTTAAATTGTGTTAGGTGATTTATGTTGCGCCGGAGTAGAGGTGGGGTCTAAAGGCAAAATAAGCTAACTTAGCCAAATAAAAGCCAGAGATCTTAAATCAAGAAAGTAGTATATCGACTGCAAAATTGGTTACCTAGACATGTAGTCAATAGCAGCAAGATATTGTATAGCAAGATACACCTGACCAATAAGATTGCCATTGTTCACTCATGTTCTCATGTGATGTGATCAAAAATGATTTGGAAAATGGCCTGTTAGGGCTAAACAGGTGTATTTATTGCTTGGTTTGTCGTTTATTACCCACAGCCATCCAACAGCCAAGCAAACAAGTTTGAAGTACTTGAGGAAGAAGAGAAAGGACAATAAACTTTAATTTCAAAAATCACAGGCACATGAAATGTGATTCATATAGAAGTTCATAAATAGAACAATAAAATGCACAAATCACGTCGCCAAAATCACAAGTTGTGTCCAGACAATTTAGCGAATGAAATGAAAAGAAAAAGTGAATTTTGATACACATTTTTATCTTCAAAAGACGGAACATGACTAAATATTCGAGGACATATCATATCTTGTAATTACCACCTCTTGATTCACAGTTATACTTCTTGCAAAGTGTGTTTTGACCAATTTTTACAGACTTCTCTTAGGTAAGTTACCAGCTAAGACAATTTGCTTAAATACAAGTGGTGACACGCCGAAGAACCGTTTCTAAGAAGTGGGCCGAAAACAAAAGTTAAAACTAGAAAACAATAAGGTAATTTTCGTTAATAGTCTTATTTATTGTTGTGCGCTATATTTTACATGATTTTATTACTTTTTGCATATTTTTTTCTTTAATTTACAAGACGGGCAGTCATTTGCATGGGGTTTCACGGATTTAGAGGTTTCAACGAAGTAGGAAAATGTTTTTGGAAAATATATTTATTTATAACCTTCGATCCAGATGGGTGGTCTTTTGAAGACGTGGATATGAATTAAAAGCACTATAAGAACTCGAAATAATATCGAGAATATTTTGTCATGTATTTTAAAAACATATATGTACAACAGGGGTCGCAAGTTATTTTTCAAATGATCAAAGGATTTTTCAGGATTGGATTTCTTGGCCTTGGCGCTAACTCGCACTTTGGGGGGGGGGTAGGAGCACGATCCATGCATTTCATACTAAACTGCTGTTCACTATTTTTACTGTCATTTTCAAAAGTTGACTTGCGAACCCTGATATTGAACCGTGGAATGATTAGACCATATTGTTTGATACAAACAAAAGAGAAGACCACTAGTGTCCTCCATTGGACTCGTGGAGAAGAGTAGTCATTGGAGTCATTTCTGCAATAGGAGAGCAGCTCCCTTCTTCTTCTGCTGAACAGGACGAGATCATGGTAGGGGTTGAGCCGTGTTTGTCACGGTACAAATCAAACAAATTGTTTCTTTTCGGTGACACCAGGAATGTGGAGAACAGACTCAGCAGGAAGAATTGCACAATGATCACAAAATTGCAGATGACTAAAATGAGGTGTTCTCAAAACCATATACACCTACTATTCGGGCTCTATAGACCAAATTTAAAGCGTTCTTACATCGTGCATTGTCCTGCGGTGACAGCAGTGGTCCACAGTGTATGACTCCAAACCTGAGCAAAATATTTTGGAAGAGAATAGGCTGTTGGGCAGAATAAAACAGCAGGGCAACGTCCACAATACGACTAAAATTGGCTTATGAGAGTGAGAAAAAAGTTGTAACTGACTTACAATATACCACTAAAACCATATTCTGATAGTTGTTCCTAGAAAAATAGCTTAAATAAGTTAGCAGACGACTTTTGCACTAAGACACATGAGCAAGAGGTACATCCAAGTACGATAAAATTAACTTAGAACTGTATGTATGAAAAGAAGGGCATGTTAAGGCTGATTAAGCAACACTACCATATTTTTTGGGTACTTGGTCATTTGCTTAAATAAGCTTACCGAAGTGACTCTTGCCAGGGTGTGTATGCCAAATATTGCTAGTAAAAGTGAAGCAGAAGAGGCCAAATCGAACAAGTGAAGCCATCTTAAATATTTGTTGCTATCAATAATTAATGACAACAAACAAACAATCTACTTCAAGGCATTCTCTCTCTGCTCAGCCACAGCGATGACTTGGCCAAATACAATGACTAGACGGACTATGGGTGCTTGTAGCACGATCCACTCCAACTTCATCAGGTTGGCTCTTTAAAAAGAGGAACAGCCAAATTGAAACAGCGGAAATTAAAGTATTAGTCAGCCTACTCTGATGGATGTGCTCTAGGTAGGCAGAAAAAGCAGCAGCAGAACGGAGGGCTCTGGAAACTGACCATTTGCTGTCTTTCAGTCAACTTTTGAGACAGGGCTTGCCTTCCCTGAGACAAGTGCCTGAT
Organism: Subanguina moxae; assembly: GCA_000981365.1. NCBI lineage: Eukaryota > Metazoa > Nematoda > Chromadorea > Rhabditida > Anguinidae > Subanguina > Subanguina moxae. Next base: position 6,900 of record BBSZ01010848.1, on the reverse strand, counting down.
CAGTGACACCAATACAAACAAGCAGGTGAGGAAATAGAGAAGCCCAAAGGAGGAGAGCAGCACTGCTGTTCTTGGGCAATACATCCCTATCAGGCAACAGGCTGTAGACACCTAATATGGAGGTTATTTACTTGGTATTCCAAATAAAGGATAAGAAGTGGTAAAAGTAAAAGGTAAGGGTAAAAATAATGGGATCAAAATGTAGTTAACACGCTAAACTAATGGCAATCAACTTACTGGAAGCAATGAGATCAAAAAGTAGAGATTATTGCGTCTCTCTTCCGACGAGATCAACACCCACACATGGTAGAACTGGAGAGAAGCCAGTCCAACAACAGCAAGTGTCAGGGGAGTGCCAATGGCTAGAAATACCACTTGGAAAGGCTGCAAATCTAAAAAAAAGCAAATCTCACCAAATAAGATAACCAAACCTACTGTGCATAAATTTGGCCGCTGAGGGTGGATCTGACTCATTGCTGGCATGAGAAATGCACTGAGGTTTAATATTTTGAGGCATAACAAATGTGATCAGATTTTGCCATAAAATTGCCAATATCTCTTCAAAACTCTTCATCTTGCCTGAAAGTTGTAAAAAAAACATTGGCTGTGTAGGTGATTGCCGCCGTCAAATTGCGAAACGCTTCTTTTGGTCAACTAAGACTCTTTTTTTAGGGTCGACACCCTCTAGTATGCTCAATTATCCTTCAATAGCGCTTTACGGTATAAAGGGCGCAGAGTTATCGAGGGGCAAATATCAAAATATTACTTACGAGGTAAAAAACTAATGTGACGAGAAATTTCAATTTGAGCCAAAATTTTAACGAAATTGAAATTATTGCAGAAAAACTGCCTTAACCGCAAAGGAGCGGCCCAAAAAAGGCATTAAAATAGGTTAGGGTGGATGTGACAGTTAAATTGGGGAAGGGGGGGGGTATAATACAGTAGAATATACTATTTATCAGATTATTTTCATTTTTGAATGGCTTACTTTTATAAAAACAACGTTTTGTCGATTCATAAAACGTTTTTAAAAGGGAAAGTGTTTTCAATGAGTCACTTTTTGTAGAGGATATTCAAAGTTCAAACACCTAACTACTTTTTTGTGGTGATACTTTTCCTAAATAAGTCTTCCTAAGAACTGGATACACAGAAAGAAAACATTTGTATATATAAAAAGCAGACTCCCTGATAAAAGACGTGTTTTCGACCAGATGCTTTTGGGTAGAAAACAATAACCAAACAAATAATAGTGGCTTGACATTTTTCTCCTAGTTAACCATTTGTACACTCTTTTTTTATGTAAAATATTATTGGTAAAGAGATGCAGAGGAAATGCAGAGATTATTTAAATAAAAGGAGGCGACAACGCTTGACAACCGAGAGCAAGGAGACTGACAGACACAACTAACCACAGCCTTCTTTTTCCCTCTGTTTACTCCATAAAAAAACAGCCGATGTTCAATATAAACAAAACAATCAGATAATCTAAGATATTTTTGGATTTTCACTGTGTAAGCTAGGTGCTGCATAGTGACTTCTAGGTTTTTTTGAAAAACTGAGAAGCTATTTTTATACCAGTACTCGCTTTCCTGAGGCCTTTTGAATGTTCCGTGTCTCTGTCTAGAAAGCTTGCTCTTAGGCTTAGAGTCTAAAGTGTTGCGTCCAAAATGTCGTATTAAAAATTGTGTTTAAGACCTAAGTTAACTTTTGTACTTTGAAAAACGCTTTTAGCAAGTAATGATGAAACAAATTTTTTATTTCTAACAAAAATAATTAGGCAAAGTAAGGTTTACGGCAAAAAAGAATACAACCTATCAAATTTGTATTAGAAGTTAGACTTATGCTCAAATACACAAATAATTTTTTGGAGTGTTTTTTTGTAATTTGCTGGAATAGAACTTAAATAAATATTTTTTGAACAAGAGTATGTGTCAATTTGAAAATTAATTAATATAAACATGTCAGATTCTAAAAACTAGAGGCCTTCAAATTAGAAAAAGATTGTGAGTGACCATTCTATTTAATTAAACCTCTATCAAAAAAGGGTGCGGTTACTTAGAGATTTTTCAAAAAAAAAATTAAACAACTCCCTAGCGATGCCGCATTTTTGGAAATTTATTTTTTTGGACCACCATCATGGACAAAAATTTGTTAGGAGTCCGAATTTGAAAGGTAAATTTCAAAAAATGGCTTGATTGCTGAGATATAACCAAAGTAAGCCAAGAGCTGAGTTTACTTTAATCATATCTCAACAACCAAATCAATTTTTGAGATTCTTCTTTCAGTCTTGGATTCCTAACAAAAAAATTTCCTGCTACGGCCCTTCAAAAACAAAAAAAAGTTTCTAAAAATACTGGAAAAATCGGCTCTAAGTGATACGCTTCTATCAAAAAGGATTTAAACCGCAATTTTTTTTGGGTCACAAAGACATGTGTCTGTGTCAATATTGGAGAAAATAAACCGGCAATATTTTTCTTCAAAAGGCTTGACTACTTACTAATAAACCAATTACACATAAACCAACTATATTCATTAAAATCTCACAGAAACTTAATGTATGAGCTGATAAAGTGTCTATAAAAAATATTCTAACTTTAAGACACTAAAACGAAAGAGAGTGAATTATCTGGACTTGGCTTAAGCATATCTTTTACATCCCAAGTCTTTTTTACCTTGTTTTCTAAAAGGTTACTGCTTAGGCTTAGCCTCTTAATTTTCCTCATATGCCAGTAAACATGCATGAAGTAGATTCATTTAAATTTGATCATTTAAAAGCCTGACAAAATTTCGACCTAAAATTTGTTTCTGAAACAGTCAATTTGAGCAAGTGAATATTTTTTGCAAGAATGAGCAGGAAAAGTAAACTCAAAGAGTAGAGACTTCATATGTTCTGCTTATCTTTATACAAATGTTTGCAAAATAAAATTCTGCAACAAAAACCACAATTGGTTAAAAGCATATTCTAAATGAGTCGTTCCTCCTTGCTGACTGTGGTCATGGGCATGGAGTAGGGGCAAGCAACTGCATTCTCCTCCCTGGCTGGGTTGTATTTGCCATGCAATCTTCTACTCCTCCGCACATACCTGCCCACACATATTGTGCCTGTCGCAATAGACAGGAGGAAAACTAAAATTTTGTAGGTGTTGGTGAGTTTTTTGTTGGTGAATTGGTTGTGTCCTGATTTGTCCAAACACTTACATGAAACCACTCCTATTGCAATAATCCATGAGACCAAATTTCCACTTGTTCCAGTAGGCAAACTTCTATTGCTTTGCTCAGCACTTGCAACAGAGTTGTGATCCACAGCTTTCGACTCACCAATTTCATTGCTGTTCTTCTTAGGAGAGAAAATTGTGTGGGACTTGTCCTCCTGACTGCCCTGCAAATCCACCACTTTCTGGCCAAACTCCAATTCTTTGCTGCTTTTAGGCTTGTTCAAACCAATAACACTGACTATGGAGTTGTTCTCATGCAAATGTCCATCTACAGCAGTGGATGGAGGCATAGGCAAGAATGTATGGTTGGGCTGTTGCTTTGGTGGATACTGCTCATCCACCTCCATTTCCACATGGTTGTGCACTGAAGAGGGCGATACAAAGGCACCACCATGTTCTTCATGGGGCGAGAAGCCACCCGTCGGCAGACGGACACCAAAATGATCGGTTTCATGGATCTCAGAGTGGTTGTTTGCTAAAATCACACGAGGTTGAAGAAGAAAAAGGCATGATAGCATTGTGTAGGGAGATAATTAGCAACTTCAACATGGGTTTGCCTTCAGCAAAAAACTTTACAACTAGTGTTTGTCATTTTCCCAAGTCTCTTAAAATTTTGGTACCATATCCAAATCATTGCTCCAGGGAGTGTGATTGAGGTGTTTTGGTCATGTGTTCCAAACAGAAAAATTAAATCAGAGACACCAGAAAATGACCAACTTCCATCTACCAAAAACAGTAGTGTTATAAAAAAGCTTACTTAATACCAACTCTTCCAAATCAACTGTACTAAGTGTTGTTGCATTATGGGCAGACTCCGTAACAGCACCTGGAGTAATTGGAACAGCTGTGGACTCAGCTATTTGTGTGACTCTTTCAAAACCATTGTCTCCGTCTTGCTCGTCATCATCACCATCTCCATCTGGCACAAGGACGGGTACGACTGAGCTAAAGACATGAGTAGGAGTGGTAGTTGTGCTCACAAACACTGGTGTCTGCACAAAAGAATTAGTGGTAGAGGAGTCAGTTTCCAAGACTTTCACGGCAGATTTATTTGACAATTGGTTGCTGTGGCTGTTGTTGTTGACAAAACTTGGAGATTGTGTAAAAAAAGTAAGAGTAGAGCTTTGTTGGCCATTTGGAACAGTGTCATCTGTGACGGTCAAGTTTTTGATGATCAGCTCAGGTGTTTTGGAGGTCAATGAGTTGAGGTGCTTCAAGAAATTTTGAGAGATATTAGTCATTGGAAATGGTGGGACATTTGGCATTCCTGCAGCTGTTTCTTCTTGTGCCATCGCAGAAGACTCTTTTGAGGTAGAGGATAAGCCGGATTCACTTTCTTTACTAAAAAGATGTTAGGTTAATTTACAATATCAATTTAGGCACAAAAGTTTACCTAGTCGTAGACTCGATAAGGGGAATATGCATATGCAGGGGGAACTGAGGTTTAATTGTTTCATGTGCTTCACTTCTGCTGGACTTGTCTTCTGATGGCAATAGAGGAGGTGGGGTAGGTGGACCCCAACTTATTGAAGGAACGGGGCTTGGCAGCTCATCAAATATTTCAGAGGAGAAGTTTTGGTTTTTAGAAGCCGTCTCGCGAATAGGCAGGGGGATTGTTGCAGTCGTGCGAGCTGTAACTTCAGCTTGAGGCAGCTCAAATGGTGGCAATTCTGAGCAATCTACCCATTCTAAATCAAAATATGCTTGAAAAGTGATTTCCAAAAATTGCCATGATTAGGTTGTATTTAGGGTGGGGAGAGGGGCAAGGAGCTGTATAATAAAAAAAAATACGACTCTACTGTATTATATACCCCCTTCCCGCAATGTAACTGGCACAAAATACGTGGAAAAAAAGCCTAAAAGGGTAAAGCAAGTCGGTTTGGGCTGTTCCTGTGTGGTTAAGGCAGTTTTTTCTGCAACCCATATGTGCAAATTTTTCGCCCTTTCGCTCCCTTACGAGGAAGACGGAGGCTGGGCAGCTTGGAGTTGATATGCGCACACGGGGGGAGTGTAATACAGTAGTACCAGTACAGTCAGCTCTATACCCACCTGAATTGTCGTTGTAGCACATGCACAAGTGGGGTGAATTGATAAGCACACCAGAGACTTTGCTGGAAAGACTTTCTGCGTCTAGTAAACACTTGGCTTCTGGTCCAAATGGAGCACAGGTTGAATTTCTGAAGCGGTATGTTTGCAATTATATCACTAAAATACAAAAATAACTGACAGAGCGCACAAATCTCGTATATTGCAGTTAGCACCTAGGAAACCTTCAGCACATCGGCACACATTCTTATTCGATCCACTCATTTTGACACATTCTCCTCCATTTTTACATTCATTTGCGCAAACCAGAGCTTTAGGAATGGCAGCTGCTTCCGCAACTGTTGTATTTTGATTCTGTTTCTGAAAAGTTGCTGTTTTATCCCGTGGGACTAGCGTTTTTGCCAGTCACGACATTCATTACATTTTTGCGGCAATCTTCTCCTTTTTTCCCTTCGATACATTCACAAATAGCTCTGCCGTTGCGAACTCGACACGTCTCAAAGGCAGTGTGGCAGGTAATGGTGTCACACATCCTCACTTCACAGTGTGTACCAGAAAATCCATTTTGGCACAAACAAAAAGGCTGAAAAGTTTTTTGAGTCTACTGGATTATAACCCCCTCCCTCTCCCAAATGTAACTGCCATAAAATACGGGTAAAAAAGATTGGGGGGGGGGGGGTCGATGGGTTTGGTTATAATACAGTAGTACCGAAAATTTATTGGTGCATTTTAAAAATTCTACCATGAAATTGGCTGTCACATCACAGCTTCCATTATTCTTACATTCAAATTTGATGCACGGATCATTGACTGCTCCCATGTCTTTAATGGTAGTGGTGGTTGGTGGTTTCTTTGTCGCAAAAACAGTCAAAAACTGGGGATTGTTTTCTCCGCCTCCAATCTCTTTAAACTGTGCCGGAGCTCTGGCCTTGACTGTCGAAGGCAGAGGCTAAGGTAAAATAATTTAAAAATAACAATTTGCATAGCAAAAACAAAAAATGCTTACCACAAACTCAAAGTGATCATCATTACTAATGTCGGTCATCTCTCTTAGGGGAGGTGCAATCTGGCTGGCAGAAGACAAAGCCACTGGTTTGAACATTGGGAAAGCAACCGGGGGATTTGCATCTGCAGCTGGTGGCATACCCTCTGGTTTCCTTCCGACTAAACTCGACTCATTGTCTTCCATATTGCTGTTGGGAGAAGAAGCGTCGTGAAAAACAGTGTCTTCCTCTGCGGGTGTTAGAGAACAGGAACAATCGAGATTGGGAGTGTAGGAAAAGCCAGAAGCCGAAGAAAATTTGGGTGGACACTCTTGACTTTCTGGCTCACTATCTATTTTCAGCTCTTTTAAACAAAGAGTGGAGACACCTGAATTGGTGTTTGTGCTTATTCAATAAGAAATGTAATGATTACTGGAAGAAATCATGGCATTGAATTCCCTGATCTTTGATTTGCCAATGAAAGGGACTACCACATACTCTTGACCAGACACATTGCACTGCAGAGCACTGTTATCCAAGATCCAATGAAAGTGCCTCCACTTGGAATCTGGCTCTAACATAACTCTACATTCGGCCAGTAAAAGTTGCGAATGTGTGTCAATAACCGACAACAAAGGCACGCCAAATGAGGCTGA
>BBSZ01010843.1:0-15026 GCA_000981365.1 Subanguina moxae | reverse complement strand
TAGTAAAACCGCTGTACTTACTATATTGTCGTTAAAACTTGCCTTTCAGTTGGCTTCATTTTTTTTTTGAGATCTGGATTGTCAAATTGTCATTTATGCGTCCCAAACTGTTCTTGGGCTGCTTTCTGGTGTTTCTCATCGTGCTCAATTCATCTCCAGGCTCATTTGCTCATTTTCAAGTGGAAAAAGAATGCTTTTGCAAGCCAGTTGATGGGGTAAATGATAATGTCAATAAAGGAATGTCTGGTCCGAATGATGATGGTTGCGAATGCTCTCTGCACTCCGTGGATGTTTTCAACAACGAACAAGTGTTCCCGCTGTTAAAGAAATTGCTTCAGCGAGACTTTTTTAAGTTCTACAAAGTTGGTTTATCAATTCTAGCAATTACAGTGCATCCCTTTCAATTCGGGCTGCACGATATGGTATGGCAAATGCGTGTTATTTTAGGTAAACATGGAGAAGCCGTGCCCTTTTTGGCCTGATGATCGTCAATGTTCCTCAAAGGAGTGCACTATAGGGTATTGTGATGACGAGGTTCCACCTGCTTTTCATCAAACATCAACGGTTCGTTATCTTGATAATTCAAACAACTGCAGCAATAGCACTACTGCACAACAGGAAAATATTGGTGTGATTAAAGTGGCGGTTGGTGTTAGTAATAAACAGGCTCCTGTAAACGTGGAAGCTGCTTCTGTCTCTACTTCATCAAATGGCAATTTAATTTTTGTGCAGATGAGCAACGGAAATGGTCAGACCATCGAATCAGAGCCAGACAAGGTGGATGAGAAATTCGTCTCCAATACTTTGCCGTCGAAAGGAAAAGATGCAGCTGCAGAAGAGAAAGGTTGTGAGAGTAGCAATCGGTTCGATCCACTGGATAGGTCATTGTCGGAGGGTGATAAGGCTCAACTGCGGCACATGGATATATTTGAGGAAGAGGAGTACAGCTTTTGCGATATTGATGGTGACTTTTCACTTTCTCCACGTTAGTTCTATCATGCTTTAATTTAGATGAGTCGTCTATTGACATGCACTATGTGAATTTGTTGAAGAATCCTGAGCGTTACACTGGCTACAAGGGTGATTCAGCCGTGAAGGTGTGGAAAAGCATTTACCAGGAAAATTGTTTCAAGTGATCTTTAAGACAGACAATAAGATCTGCTGCGTTGCTAACTTCATGTGTTATAGGCCGAATCCTAAGTTTGACAAGGACTTCATTCTAAATCCAACACCTACAGGTTTTTTTTGGTGGTTTCGTTGTTCAGTAGTTTGATCGTGTGTTTATCATCAGGATTGTGTTTGGAAAAACGTGTCTTTTATCGCTTGATTTCGGGCTTGCACACTGCCATTACAATTTCCATTGCTTCAAACAATTACAAACCCGGTTCCTTCTTTTATATAGTTGTGATATAAAAGGTAATCGCACGTTGTTTTAGCGCCAGCAGGTTTCGGCGAAGGAACTTGGTTCAGAAATTTTGAAATGTTCAAAAATCGTTTCGGAACGAAATGGTTTGGCAAGGAAGGGCCTGAGCGATTGAAGTGGGTCGTTTGTAACTATAAGCAAAGATGAAAAGCTTTTCTTAAATTTTAGAAATCTTTATTTCGCCTATATGTTAGAGCTTAGAGCGCTGGTCAAAGTCGCGCCCTATATGCAAAAGGGGCTCTTCTACACTGGGAATGATCAGGTATGGCTTTAGGGCGAAATTTTGCCCATATTACGGAAACTGGTTTTTAGGAAGATGCTGAGACGAGACAGTCGGTGGACACTTTTATGGACTTGATCAAGACATATCCTAATCAGTTCGATGAAACACAGCTTTTCACGGTAGAGTTTCCGGTGTAATTTGTAGTCATAAGTTACGGAAGAATTTAGGGCTATGATGCACACGCACGATCTCTTCGGGAGGAGTTCCGACAGCACTTTGTAAACATTTCAAGAATTATGGATTGTGTTGGTTGTGATAAGTGTCGACTGTGGGGAAAACTGCAAATACACGGTATGGGAACTGCCTTGAAGATTCTTTTCTCTGATCTGCCTTCGTCAACACCATTGGCTCCTTTGATGGAAACGGGTGTGCCAGAGGGTCCCGACAATGATAACCAAAACTTGCCTTTCTTCAAGTTGACTAGGTAGCTTATCTATCCATCGGATTGATTGTTATAAAACTGCTTTGCAGAAATGAAGTGGTAGCGCTCTTCCAAAGCTTTGGTCGTTATGCTTCGAGTATCTGGGAGATAAATGAATTTCGCCAAGGGATGTCGCCGGCTGAGATAGAGGATCTTGGCATCTAAAGGAGTGCAAGAAAATAGGCAAGCATCATAGCAGAAATTAATGCTGTATCGTCTACTATCTGTTCGTAATTTGATATAAGGAGATTTCTGATTGTCTCTTTTCTTTAATTTTTTTGCTCAGGTAGTAGTTTTGCTATTCTAGTTTTTGGTCTCGTTCCCGGAGATATTCGTGTGCTGAGATTTTTTAACTTGGTTGGTCGCGCCTTAGTATATTTTCCATTCCACATTTTTTATGCCTCGCCTACAGTGGAACTCGGCAGTGGACGTGGGAAGTAAAAGAGTCTAAGTTTTTTTTTTCAAAGAGGTTTTATGACGGGGTTGGCGGGGGGGGGGGGGGGGTATGCGATAAGATTCCACTGCTCCAAAATTTTTCTCTGGCAGTTTTCACTGGCTTCTTCGGTTATTAGGCCTTCTCGGATCTAATGACTAACATCTTAATTGCCGTGTAACCTCTACTAATTCTCTATTTATTTAAGGATTAGGGTGTCTTTGTTGTGCATAGGATCTATGTCGGGCGGTGTTCCTTCTTAGTTCACTCCTAAATCAGCCTAAGACTTAAGATTGGAGTTAATTTTTGATTATCGATAATGCTACTTGTGCAATTTAGACAAATTCATGCATTTTTATTTATTCCTTAGACAAGCATTTCTGGCTCAACCAAATATAGTATGTAGATTTCTTTTAAAACAAGTTGTGTAAAGTCAAAGCTCGATGTATGGTGCCTTTGAGAATGGGACTTTAGGGTTTCTCGCATCAAGTTATGACTTTTCTGATTGCCTTTTGTTGGTTGTAGTTGACTTAGGCATAAAGCTCTCTAATCTATTCCACTTTTGGTACTACTGTATCATATCCTCCCTCCCCCGCCTAAAAAGATAAACACACTCCATCCTCCCGTCCCCCAAACTACTTGATTTTCTAAGTACATTGACCATATAAGAAGCATTTTTCCACCATTTTTAAGCGATTAAGGACTGTATAAGGAGGAAAGGGACAATTAAAGGGCCACTTTCTAAGGAGGAGGGCCTGCTCTGTAGGTAAAGAGAAGATCTTGAACATAGCTTTGTCAACTGGGCCCTAGCGCCTAAAAAAGCTCTGGCATGCATGCTATTTTCATACATCCACAGCTCTCTTAGGTATGAGTGTGTGCGCATCTCAACTCCAAGTCCCCGAGCACCCGTAAGGGGGCGACGAGTTCTTGAGAGTTAGAGATTCGCGCACATACTTACCTGTGAGATGAATCCGAGCAAGATTCTGGACAAATAAATGCATTTCAAGCCTTTTTTTTTTCCATAGTCCAATGAAAAAAGGATGGTATGAGGGCGGTTTTAATACAGTAGAGTCCAAATTTTTTATTCTTCTGTATTGTAATTGTAAAGCAACGGTGAATGTAAATAGGTAGTGTATAAATTTGAATAAAGTCTTTTATAACTCTTTTCCCAGCCTATTTCTTCACAATTTAATCTGTCGGGAGAAGAAAACAGCACACTCCTCAATACAGTCAATCTGCGCAGAGTTTGGTCAATGTGCTGGAGGATTAGTTAGCGGTAGCTGCTGTTTGTCTTTTTTCTTTGTGAACAGGGGACAATGGCTATAAAGCGGCTCGAACTCTAACAGTGTTGGCTGTTTGCTTGTAAAAGTTTAACATAGAACTTATTTCCAAAGCTAACTACTCCATTTCATCAAACACACCTCTTTAGTAGATCCTTGTAAGTGAGTATGGACGGAGTTGTAAGTTTAAAATGGTGAATTGCAACTTTTTGAGTCATACTTTGTAGTGGACGGACACGGACTACGACTCCCAAAATCCGGCTTCCTCCAACTTCCCCTCCACCAACTTTCGCCGCCGTCGGCGCTCAGGTCCATTCAACCAACTAGCTCGACGTGTCCTCCATCGTCGACTAGTGGGGGCTGGTGCTCCCCTCCTAGCCGCTCTCAGCCAATGCCTCATCCGGTTCATGCCCATAGTTCAGTGGTTGCCCCGCTACAATTGGCCTCAATGCTTCTTCTCGGATCTGAGTGCCGGCTTAACCATGGCTGTGTTTTCGGTGCCCACCGGCATTGCTCATGCCAGTATTTGTGGGGTAGCACCAGTCTATGGCTTGTACACTGCCATTTTTCCAACCTTTTTCTATCTTCTCTTTGGCAACTCCAAGCACAATGCCCTCGGGGGTTTTGCGATTCTCTCGCTGATGACCAGATCCGCTATTGAGAAGGTGTATAGACTTATGCATACCCTCAACTCCAACTCCACTCTCCTAGTCAACGTGACCAGTGCTATAGCTGCAGGAGTGGCTGCCGGTCAAGGGATTGGCATAGCTGCTCCACCAATTGTTCCATCTACTCCAACCACTACCACCATTCAGCCCAGCCTCTTTTCCAACGACTCCTCTTTTTTGGCTTTGAACGAATCTTCGGTGTTTGGAACAGGAGCCGAGACTTCTTTCTTTGAGGGCACGGTGGAGTTTGGTATGGATGTGAGCTCCAATTTTAGTCTGCAAGGCAACCAGACTACTTCTTCTTCGGAACAACAAGTCTCTTCCATATTTGATGATCCCGTGCTCGCAGTCTTCCAGTCCTATCCTAACCCCTCTGATGGTGGAGAAATTAGCAAAGCAGTTGGTGGTGGAGCAACTGCCAAAAGTGTAATGCAAGGTGTGGGAGGACAGTTTGGAGAGTTGAGACCTATTCATATCGCCACCACTATTGTCTTTTTGTCGGCAATTTTTCAGGTTGGTGTGCTGAATGGCTTATTTTACTGGGTTGAATGATGTTTTGTGTAGATTTTGATGGGTATATTTCGACTAGACTTTTTGTCTTGTTATTTGTCCGAACAGGTCATGTCTGGCTTTGTGGTCGGTGGATGTGTGCACGTTTTCTTCTCTCAGATTGGAGATGTCTTGGGCATACAACTGCCAACCAGATCGGGAAGGGGATATTTGTATTATGTAAGTGTTTTAACGCTTAGAAAGCAGGTCCGTTAATCAGCACCCACCCTGATTCAAAATCGTGTTTTTGACCCACTTTTTGAACCTACTGTTAAGGAATAGACTATCGTATTATGGGAATTTATATTATGGGAAGTATAACCAACTATGGGAAGTATAACCAACTATGGGAAATATAACCAACTATGGGAAATATAACCAACTATGGGAAGTATAATCAACTATGGGAAGTATAACCAACTATGGGAAGTATAACCAACTATGGGAAGTATAACCAACTATGGGAAGTATAACCAACTATGGGAAGTATAACCATCTATGGGAAGTATAACCAACTATGGGAAGTATAACCAACTATGGGAAGTATAAATTCCAGCGTCTAATAGATCTGTTTTCCAAACTAAATGAAGTCCACACACCAACGGCAACAATCAGCAGCTGCTCTATTGGCTTTCTGTTGTTCAGTCAGAAAATTTTGGAGCCATGGCTGAGCAGTGTATTCCGTTTCCCGATTCCTTACGAACTGATACTAGTAAAATTGAGACATTATGTCCAAACATTGGCTGTACACATATGTTTCAGGTGATCTTGGGAATTACAGCGACCAACTTTGCCAAGTTGTCCAAACGACATGCAATAACTGTGGTCGGCAAGATCCCCACAATGTAAATTTCTTTACAAAATTGTATGCTAGTGGTTGAAAAGCATCGGCCAACTGCTCAGCATTTGGCTGGGCAACTGTACGGCTCTAGTCTCCACCTAAAATTTTTGGCTAGTGGAGGAAATTTTCAGTTTCCCGCCACCAGCACTCCCCCGTTTCGACTTGATCTCACTAATATTTTTTGATGCCGTCAGCATCACACTCACGGCTGTAGCTATCCATTTAACTGTAGTCAAAATAGTGGAACACCGCTACCATTACCGCATCAACAGTTGTCAGGTGGGTGAGACCATCGTATCACCATTTTTGGTCTTATCTTTCAATGCGGTCTTATTTTTGCGTTGTTTTCCATTCTGAATCTGGCCATCAAGCGGCCAAATCAGCGTTTACAAGAAAAATTTTAAAATGCTTTGAGCTAGGACTATTAACAAGTCACGGCCAACAACAAAGATTCTAAGGTACTTCTGCTGTTTGCCCACCCCCTCAACTTTCATTCCGCTTTACCGTTTCTAGGGCATTGAAATAGGTTAGGGGGGATGGTACACCTATTTTGTGGCAGTTATATTTGGGGGGGAGGTATAATACAGTAGAGTCAAAGGATAACGCACTAAAAAATGGACCGGGTGAGGTATAGCGCTCAATTTTTACTATAACTTTCTAGGAACTCTACTCACTTGGCTTCGCAGGTCTTTGCTCATCTACTTTTCCGGTGTTTCCAGTCACATCTATATTTGCTAGGACGCTGATTGGAGACGCAGACAAAAACAGCACACAGGTTTTTTTTTAATAACTTATTATTATTTGTTTTTTTATTCTTTTTGTTATAACAGCAGGGGTGTTCAGAAATGTGGGCGCTTTTCGCCAGCCATAGCTTTTCTGCAGGTCCGCTTTTGGAAAATTTGTTTTAACCGTGCGATTCGTGGAAAAAGGTGCTCAAGAAGTCTTTATACCGGTAACCGTGGTATTTATTAATATTTTTAGAGCTATGGGGAATATTGTCTCTGTGGACACGGCCCTTGAAATTCTATCGTTCGTCCGAGCTCGAAGGCGGTCTAAGCAAGAACTAAATTGAGAAGTGCAGCAAACCTCTCGACGACTTACTGTGTCACTGTTCTATGATTTCCCTAAGCAAGTGAGTATATAGGCTTTGTTGTTTTTGCTTGAGACTGTGCAATAGTTGAGCTGAGTATTTTGAAAACTCACACTTTTGCCTCAGACTTGTTCAACCTCGTTGTTCGCTTTTACTTTATGCTGCACTATTGGATCGTTTCTACCTCCCGAAGTCAAGCATGACATCCTTCACTTTCTTGGGATCTTATGGCTGTTTAAAAGTGCAAACATTTCTTGAAAGACCTTGTGCAGCATTTTTTAAATAAAGTCCAGACTGCTCTGTTCGGTGGTAAAGGTAGACCAAATGGACCGATATTTTTGCCTCACCAGGCTCTGTCCCTACCATGGTTTTAGGCCAGCCTAGGTTAGGCATGAACCAACAATAAACATGGGTGAAACAGGGTATGCACTGGGTCTCGGCTAGTAAAAATACTTGGATTATTGAGTTTAACCATGTTTTTAGATGACAGTCTGCTTCTCTACAATGACCTTGTTGACAGTCATCCTCTTCATTGGACCCGCTTTGGAGTATTTGCCTAAGGTCTCTTTTCTTTCTTGTTTCTGTCGCCTTTTCTATACTCCAAGTGTTTAGTGTATATTGGCATCTATGGTGGTTGTGTCATTGAGTGCATCTTTTTCCAAGTTCCGTGAAGTAAGGGCTCTCTGGCCACTCTTCAAATTTGACTTTGTGAGTTGTTTGAAAAAAAAGTCCAAATTTTTATGCAAAAACTACCCCGACTCTAGATATATTATCTAGGTGTATGCATCCAGAGCTGCTTTTCGAGTGATTTTTCTCTCAGGTATACTAATGTAAGCATCACAACTCAAAGCCTCCGATCTTCCGTCGGCCTCGTAAGGGGTTGGAAGGGGTTTGAGATTTGGAGATGCGCGCACAGGCTTACCAGTGAGATGTATTCGAGCAACATTCTGGAGAAATAAATGCATATCAGGCCTTTTATTTGCTGGGGGAATGGTACACGTATTTTGTGGTAGTTAGAGGGGGGGGTTTAATAGAGTAAAGTCCAATTTTTTTAATATTCTACTACTTTTAGGTGATTTTTGTTGTAAGTCTGTTGCTGACTGTGTGCTATGATATGGCCGAAGGGTTAACCTTCACCATTATTTTCGCAATCTTTACCATTGTAGTGCGGGATCAGTGGTTGGTTTTTTTTGTTGTTGATATTAACACTTTAAAAATGCTGCATAAAGACATGCGTTTGTATATGCGTTCCTAACTCCTCCAAAAGATTGCGGAGTTGGCACGGTAGGTTCTGCCCTAGGACCCCTGCTAACTACTTACTTTTTTGAACCAGGCATCAAAAACACATGTTTTGGCATGCAAAAGTGTGGAAAACAATTTTTTTACACCTTTTGAGGCTGTAAAGAGTTGTTTGTACACATCATCTCAAGAAATTGTTGGACCTTTTTCCCCAAATTTGCGACTACGACTGAATACCATGGCTAAAGCATAACAAATTGTAAGTGCTTAAAAAGCAGTTTTAACTACTTTTTTTAAACTTAAAAAAAACGGGATAAAAGTCAAAAAGTAACCCCAGTGTCCAACTACACATGTGGTTTACCTAGGTACCCCAAGACCAACCAAGTAACTTTTTATCCATTTTTTTACACGTTGTAAGTGCCAGAACGTCGGAAAAAGTAGTGAAAACGCCTTTTTGGGCACTTACCGTTTGGTGTGCTCCGACTCACTTGCTCAGGCCAAAATGGCACTTTCTATCACATGATGAAGAGATCAACGATTACAAAGAGACGCCCAAAGAGCAGCTGCATGTGGTGGACAGCATGGATGCCTGTGTGCTTCGCTATGATGCACCTCTCATCTTCACTAGTGTGCACAAATTTATGAAGGTTGGACAGCCGAAAATGCTTCTTCCCTCCCACCAAATCATCTGTTCAGGTGGTGTGTCAGGGAGTCAAGAGGTGGGAAAGACGCGACTTTACTGCCGCCCATTCTGCAACCTCGATTCGCTCCTGCTCCAACGACAACCTGATGAGTGAGGCATTCAACCTATCCAATAGTCCATCCATTGGCTGCTCTCCTCGGTGGCGTCTTGGCTGCTCTGATCTCATCACTAGTAGTGGTGGTGGTGCGGCTGGAGCAACCATTGACATCAGAAATACTGGCCAACAAGTCAAGCCAACCACCCTTATCATCGATTGCTCCGGCTTTCCCTACGTCGACTACCAGGGACTGTGCACTCTCAAAAGGGTTTGTTAGCAATTTTTGTCTGCTTGCTAACTCCCGGCTTCCGCATCCAGATATTTGTGGCAGTGGAGTAAGCAGCCATACAGTCATCAAGGAAAAATATCGTAATACAGTCAAACCTGGATAAGCCGACACCCCTAAATGCAAAAAAATGAGTTTGTGGCATTGTGTTTTTGACCTATGCTCTGCTAGTGTCTTCTGGGCATCTTGTATATCAAAATTTAGCTTAGATTCTAGGCTACGTTTTGGTATATAACATGCCCAGAAGACAACAGCAAAACATAGGTCAAAAACACAATGCCACAAACACATTTTTTTGAATTTAGGGGTGTCGGCTTATCCAGGTTTGACTGTAATGGATAGTTCAGAAAGGTAAAACCACAGGTGGTCTTGCTTTTTTATTGAACTTTTTGGTATTTTTGAACACAAATACCCATTTTTGAAAGAATATTTTTATTCTCGAGACCTGCCAGTAGTCAAAATGTCCTTAGAAATCTGAATCTGTAAGCGGAATTTTGAAAAGTGGTTTGGTTGCCGAGATGTGACTGTAAGTATGGCTGAAAGCCTAGCTACTGTTGATGCTCGATTCAACGGACCACCAAAAAGTTCGATCCACAGTTGGGTCCGACCATTTTTTCTCCTCAATTTTTGACATCTTTTGCCAATATTGATATTGATGTCGTGTAAAAAGGACCGGGAAATTCAGAATCTTTATGATTTTTTGCAACTTTGACATTCGCAACTATTGGGGGCGTACCAAGCTGGTTTTGCAATAGAAAGACCAGAAACAAGAGCACTTTGTGAACAACCTAATATTTTTTCTAGTTGCACAAATCACTGGTTTTTTTTTTAGATCTACAAGGACTTTAGCAGTGAGGGAGTTATGGTCAAGTTTGCGGCTCCTAAAGGTAATGTTGATGTTGAAATACCTTTTGATTACAATTAGGTCTGGATCTCCTCTTTCCAACCAGGTGTCAACTTTCTCGATGTGGTTAAAAAAAAGTTGGAGGAGTTTTTTTTTTTGAATGAAGGAAGATTTTTATAAAGATTTTTATCTCCAGCTTCTTCCAACAACATCGAGACAGTTGATACCTCTTTGAAAAGAGGAGATTCACGGCTACACGTTTGGGAAAGCTCCGTTAATACACACGTGTATGAAAATCGACGTAAGACTGTCTTATTACCTTTTTGGCCGAACATGGCAGAATTATATGGGCGGTTGTGTACCCGATCATTGCTAACCCTGTATTTTGAGCAGGTTGGCTAAAGTAAGCGAGGGCAAGAAGTTTGTTGTTTAAAACAACTACTATATCCAGGGGATCACTCACGTGAGCGTCGTTGGTGTAGTGGTAACATTGTTGCCTTCCAAGCAATAGCGCCGGGTTCGATTCCCGGACGACGCATTTCTTTTAACTGCGTTTTTTTTAACACAGTTAAAAGGTAATAGACAGTTCGCCACACTTTTTGAAACTATTTAAGATTTTTTCGGTAAGACGAGTTGGCCACGGCTTTTTCCAAAATTTTTGATATTTTTGAATGAAAGTACCCATTCTGAAAGAATATTTCTATTTTGAAGCCACCCTGGTATTCAAATTGTCTTTTGTTTGGGCTTGAGTCACGCCCTAGCAAAATTCGATTTTTAGCTGTTCTCATGAGAATGTTCCGAAACACTGACTTTATGGAAGTAGTACCACCCTGTGAAATATTCTCCACAGTTCGCCACGCTGTTCAAAGCACCAATGCGAATGGACGCAAACTGCCCCTTTCTCATCCAACCATTGGGAAGAAGGACTGTCTCGAGCCTTCATGCAGCAAAGCAGCAGTGGAAGCGGAGGAGGGTGAAGAAGAGGACATTCAACTCATGCTCAAACTAGGCTCGGAATAAGAAGAAGCACAAAAAGTGTGAGCGTACACCAAACATCAACTACTTTTATTTTTTTTTCTGCAGACTAACAATAAAACTAGTAACCAGTAATGGACAGTCGCTAAAAAAGCAGTTGGGAATCGCATTGTGATGCACACACTTCGACTACAGTCAAACCTGGACAAGCGGGCACCCCTAAATTCAAAAAAATGTGTTTGTGGCATTGTGTTTTTGACCTATGTTTTGCTGGTGTCTTCTGGGCATGTTACATACCAAAACGTAGCCTAAAATCTAAGCTAAATTTTGATATACAAGACGCCCAGAAGACACTAGCAGAGCATAGGTCAAAAACACAATGCCACAAACTTTTTTTTTTTTGAATTTAGGGGTGTCGGCTTATCCAGGTTTGACTGTACCACATATAAAATAAATAGTTAAAAGAGTGAATGAACCGCATTTCCTCCCATTTTTAGCGTCTTTTTTCTAAATTCAAAAAAGTGTGTTTGTGGCATTGTGTTTTTGACGCCCATTTTCTTGATGGTTTATAGGCATGTAATGTATCAAAAAAATAGGTTAAAATCTAGGCTAAGTTTTGGTATATAGCAAATCGAGGTACCACCAGCAAAATATGGTTCAAAAACACAATGCCACAAACAAACTTTTTTGAATTAAGATAGGAGGGTGCTTATTAGAGGGAATGCGGTAGTCATTTGTTCTGTTGTTTTTGATGCTAAGTAAAAAAAAAGTATTGAAAAGAAGAAAAAAAGGTGAATTATGTGAAGAGAAATCTTATTTCCTAGACATCTGCGACTGATGATCCAATTAGGCCTTGGAGTGGATGTAGGTGATCAAGTCGACCACTCTAAATTCAAATAATCACATTACTGTGAAAAAAAAGGCTTCTCTAAAGCCAAGTGACAAACCGATTGGAGTAGCCAAACTCGTTGTCGTACCAGGCGATCAGCTTTACAAAGTGTGGGTTCAAAGAGATGCAGGCGTTGGCGTCGAAGATGGAGCTGTGGCAGTCGCCCACAAAATCGGTGGAAACAACCGCGTCCTCGGTGTACGCCAGAATGCCCTACAAAGGGGGAAATTTAGTGTTAAGAGAATTTTGTGTTGTTGTTAGAACATACCTTCATTTTGCCCTCGGCAGCCTTCTTGACTACCTCCTTGATGGCATCCATCGAGGCAGGCTTCTCGGTACGAACAGTCAAGTCAACAACCGAAACATCTGGAGTGGGCACTCGGAAAGCCATGCCTAAACGGATTTGTAGTATTTATTCAGTTCACCCCTTTTTTATGCGCTAGAAAAGATTTTTCATTTGTTCTTGAGTCATTCTAGTTTGTTTTAGGCAACAAACATCCATACGACCTGAGTTGTATGTCTGCAAATAATATATACCATTCAAAGGGGGTAAACCGCATCAGTAGCAGATTTGTACATAAAAGTTGTCCATAACAACTATAACCTTACCAGTCAATTTTCCATTGAGTTCAGGAATGACCTGAAATGGGCCAAAATAACCAGGAACTATTAAAGCATGTTATTTGATCCAACCTTTCCAACAGCCTTGGCAGCTCCAGTGGAGGCGGGAATGATGTTCTGTTGAGCTCCACGACCATCGCGCCACTGCTTGCCCGAAGGTCCATCCACAGTCTTCTGAGTGGCAGTGGTGGCGTGCACAGTGGTCATCAGACCTAAAAGCCGGTTTGACTCTACTGTATTATACCCCAGACAGAAATTTGTGAAACATCCCGGAACTAGTTTATAGCCAACCTTCGATAATGCCGAACTCATCGTTGATCACCTTAGCCAGAGGAGCCAAACAGTTGGTGGTGCAAGAGGCATTGCTAAAAAAAGCCAAATCCAAAGA
This sequence comes from Subanguina moxae, assembly GCA_000981365.1. Taxonomy (NCBI): domain Eukaryota; kingdom Metazoa; phylum Nematoda; class Chromadorea; order Rhabditida; family Anguinidae; genus Subanguina; species Subanguina moxae. The sequence goes on along the minus strand of BBSZ01010843.1, from coordinate 2,056 downwards.
GATTGACTTAAGAAGTGATGCACAAATCCCTACCTAACAATATGGTCCTTAGCGGGATCATACTTGTCCTCGTTCACACCACACACGAACATGGGAGCATCAGCGGAGGGAGCAGAGATGACCACCTTCTTGGCGCCTCCTTGAACATGCAAATTGGCCTTCTCGATGGTTGTGAACACACCTGTTGACTCCACCACCTGAAAAACAACTAGCTTATGAACTATTTCAAAGAACTTACATAGTGAGCGCCAGCCTCTCCCCACTTGATCTCGGCAGGGTCCTTGCTAAAAGGAATCTTTATTATTATATCCCATATAAATTGCACTAAAAAACAAACCAGCTGAAGACCTTGATCTTGTGTGTGCCTTTGCCAGGGAATTCCACCACCAGACTACCATCGACAGCCTTGACGGAGCCCTTGAATTTACCATGGGTGGAGTCGTATTTGAACATGTAGACCTAAAAAGATTGAGTGTAAAGCCGGTCTTCCAACCATGAATCAAGCAAAAACACAAAAAGAGGCTATGAACAGACCATATAGTCGAGATCGATGAAGGGGTCATTGACGGCGACCACCTGGACGGTGTCCTTCTCCACGGCTGCACGAAGCACCAATCGGCCAATACGTCCGAAACTGCAACAATAGGGTTTTGAAAGCTCAAACAAACAAAAAAAGGTTGGTATAAATACCCGTTGATTCCAACTTGTGGTTTGCCCATTATTCTTGATGTGGACACAAAAGCGATCTGAGATAGAGAGAAGAAGTTGTTAGCGCTGAGAATTGACCTGAACAGCATTTGTTAGTGGAAGAAGAATAGAGCAAAGACATGGAACACACTAAACACGTGTGGTATAGGTGCATTTCTTCGCGTGAACCAATCATGGCCCTCAAAACTGATGGAGTTATCAGAGATTATTATGTAGGCCACCATAGTTAGTAACCTATAGGGAGTGTTTTTACAAAAAGACCTTATAAGGGCACTCCATATTAGGATACACTTGATATAAAGATAGTGTCAGCTAGATTTGTTAGGTCAAAAGTAAATTGGGGTGGAATGACTGTCGTTATAAGGACAGTGGGTACTACAGTCAAACCTGGATAAGCCGACACCCCTAATTCAAAAAAAAATGTGTTTGTGGCATTGTGTTTTTGACCTATGCTCTGCTAGTGTCTTCTGGGCATGTTATATACCAAAATTTAGCTTAGATTCTAGGCTACGTTTTGGTATATAACATGCCCAGAAGACACCAGCAAAACATAGGTCAAAAACACAATGCCATAACACATTTTTTTGAATTTAGGGATGTCGGCTTATCCAGGTTTGACTGTACTGTATTAAACGCCCCCCCCCAATTCAAAAAAGTATGTTTGTGGCATTGTGTTTTTGACCCATGTTTTGCTGGTGTCTTTTGAACATGTTGTATACCAAAACATAGCCTAGATTCTAAGCTACATTTTGGTATGTAACATGTCTTTTAGTCACCTAGGAAATTAGTGTCAAAAACACAATGCCACGAACATACTTTTTTGAATTGGGAGGGGGCGTTTATTACAGAAAATACGGTACCTGTATCTCAGTTGCCCAATTTTCCCATTAAATTATGCCTCTAATTTTGTGAGAACTTTATCAATCTCCCAAGTTTTTCAGTTTTGATGATCCTGTGCCTCAACAAATATTGTTGAAGCGCCATAATATCCCGGACTACCCCCACCCCCTAGTAAGCTGAAGAACATCTGGACTCAAGCAATCTCTCTACTCAATCTTTGACAGCAAATTATTTAAACAAGGAGCCTTCAAAATGCCGATACAATCGAAATAAACAAATTTAGATCAGAAAACTGGCCATTGCAAAGATAGAAAAGTGGAGTGTTTTTAACCACTCCTACAAAAACATCCCAATTTAATATGGTTGGGGGAGGGTGAGAGAAAGACAAGTGGGAGAAAGGAGAAAGGAACACGGCTGCAGTTCAATGATTTCTAAATGGAACTTACTGCTAGGCTCTGCTTCGAGAATGTTCCTTCATCCACTATGCGTCCGCCCATAAATGTGTGTG
>BBSZ01010834.1:0-22456 GCA_000981365.1 Subanguina moxae | reverse complement strand
AATGCGTCTTTGTGTAAAGCTCAGTAGACTGACACCAGGAATTCGCTGCAAGTGGAAACGGTGAAACCTCTTCTCCAGGTACGGATCAACTTCGATATTGAATGTGCTGGCGTCTACAAGCCGCTTATAAAGGATGGAGAACTGAGAAAGGAAGTTCAGGGAATGGATAAATGGAGAAGATGAATTTATTTGAGTTGTTGTTTGATATGTTATAGTATGACGATAAAGCGATTCTAGCTTGTTTCGGAAAATGTACTTTTTTAAGACCCAAAATCTATTTTTTTTGCGCACTGTACTTTTTTTCAAAATTTTGAGTTCGCAGCCCTGAGAAAAACGCATCTGTAGCTGATTATACACCTTTCCACACGGTAAAGTTATAACTTATTACTACTAAGGAATGAAAACTACTCTTTGATATGATATATGAGTTCTTTGTGCAGATTGGTTGGGAAGATGTGCTGCAAATCGTACTGGTCTTCCTGTCAGTTGCATATTCACAGATGCTACATCTCTTTCGCCTATCTAGTGTATTTTGCTTATGTGGAGGATGCTAAACAACTCGGGCATGAATCCTTTTCATTGCAAGTTTCGGCCAAAGAATAAAATTGTGTATCGAAATTCTGCTCCATGATTGAATTTTTTTTTATTGTGATTGCTAACTGTACAGAATGGTGATTGACATTTGCAAAGGAAACCCAATTCTTTGCCGGACTAAGTCTGAACATTAAATTACAACAAAATAGTCAAAGAGATGATGAGATCGTGCAAATCACAGCCATGTTGAGCAAATCCAAAGGCAGTGATCAGGTCTCTATGGCAGTGAGGTGAATGAAAGAAAATTCTAGCAAAAACACCGTAACAATTATAAGCAAATGTGAAAGGAGCTTAGGGAAAAACAAATGCACTAACAAAGCACTTCAAAAAAATTAGCGGCAATAAACACACAAACAAACCACTAGTTCTCAGTTTAGCAAAATTAATGTTAGGGTCGTTGTGATCCATCAGATGATATAACCACGGCAGTTTTTGGCCTTACAGCTGCAAAATAAGTTATTTAAAAGTTTTGCAATAATGTTTAATAATGTTTCTCATTCAAAATTTTAATTTAAGACTAACAGAAAAAAAGAGTCCCCACAGCTGGAGACAGACCCTACAGCTACAGACAGACTCTACAGCTGGAGACAGACCAGCTAAGGACCATCATTATGACTACAGCTTAAAAATATACAGAAAAGTTTACAAAAATATCGGGTAAGGCAAAATTTCGTACGAAAATTGAAACTTTATTTTTTAATGATGAAATATGGGTGCGGTTTTTGGTTTTCTTGACATAAGCTTTGTTGTCAATTTTGGAGAAGTAGTTGAGGGTTATCTCTTCTCCTGAACAGCAACAATAAGCTATTTTCACTTAACCAAAGACCAAGTATGCTCTTTCCCACAAAGTACAATTGAATAGCCCTTTTTTCTTCTTTTATTATATATATAATGCTTTTTTGATAAGGTTTCCGTTGTTGTATTGCGATAGACCGAAGGTTGCCATTTTGATCATTCGTTGCAATAAAGTGATACACCGTTTAAAAGCTTTTTGTCTGCTCGTTAAAATAATACCAAACACTTTGTGGGAAAGAGTACATTTCATCATTAACAATAAGGTTTAAATTTTCGTATGAATTTTTACCTCACCCGATAAGACACATTCAAAAGCACAACATTTTTCAAAGCAATGCTCTTCAATCAAACTTACAAGCATGATTTTTGGGTGCGGTTTTTGGTTTTCTTGGCATAAGCGTTGTTGTCCATTTTGGAGAAGTAGTTGATGGTTATCTCTTCTCCTGAACAGCAACAATAAGCTATTTTCACTTAACCAAAGACCAAGTGCTACCTTTCTCGATGTCCTTAATAGCAAAGAAGGCTAGGCGCAGGTAGCGGTTATCCAGGCGGTCACAGAATACTCCCCTCACAATCATGTTGGGATCACAAGAGTGGTTGACAAATCGGGCCTCGTTGCCATTGTGCATAGCATCTACCACAAATGCGCACTTGTCTGCTCCACAAGCATCCATCTAAATGTGGCAGACCATATACCGCATTCCTTCTAATAGTAGCCCATATTCTAATTATAGAAACAAGAATGTTTAGCCGAAAGCAGCGGCGTTTTTGGATGATCCAGCCAATATAATGTGATTTAAGCCAACTCACATCAAACTGGTAGGTAGCGGACTTGATGGACTTGCTCTCTTCCATTGTTATCACCTCTCCTACATACTCCATAACAAAGGTGTTGTTGGGTATCTTGACGGCTGTGCGCACACTCCAACCACGGTCATAAGTCCGGAAAATAATGATGGGAATACGACGACCACGCTGAATTAGGCGGGTTAGAGGATGTTTGCAAGTTAGAAATTTGGTGTAAAGCAAATTGGCGTTACTCGGTTATACGCCCCCCGCCCTCAAATCGATTTTTCCAAGAGTGTCTAATATCCATTTTTATGTATAATCCATGCCAAAAAAACAAAAGAACTATTTTTACGGGTTTGAGGGCTGTATTGGGAGGAGAAAGGAAATGAATAGGGCCACTTGGTAAAAGGGCTACTCAGCCATATTTTATCGAGAAGAAGGGCTATATAAGGGAGGGGAAGGGACAAGGAAGGGCCCACTCTATAGCAAAAGAGAATATCTTAAACATAGTTTTCCTTACATTGCATAAAGAAGCTCTGGCATGCATGCTATTTTCATGCATCCAAAGCTATTCTCGAGTGATTTATGTCCCAGGTATATTTGTGTGCGCATCTCAACTTCAAGCCCCCGAGGGATAGACGGGGCATAATGGTTAGAGATGCGCGCACAGGCTTACCTGTGAGATGAATCCGATCAATACTCTTGAAAAATAAATGCATATAGAGACACTTTTTGCCCTGGTTCAGTATGGGAGACGGGTGAATGTCCTTTCAAATTAGTGGCCTCCTATTACTCGTTTCCCTTCCCAATTCAACCCTTATTCTTCTCTAAGTTACTATTTTGACCTCTTTATGCCGAAGTTATTACTTAAAAATGGTTCTTGAACACTTTTAGAAAAAATGGACCCTCAAAGTTTAGTGGGTGCCTTATTAGATAGAGGGGAAGCATATTAGAAAAAACAGCATTAGTCTTTTTTGGCTTGAAAGTGACCAACCTGGACCACCCTGGTTTGACAATCAATGCCACAAGCACACTCATTGCTGCACTCCACCAACCAGTTCTGCTCAAAATTGAAGTTCTTGCGGATACGATTGTTGGAAGTGTAGCAAATAACCTAAGGAATCACATGTGTTGACACTGCTAACTCACGTAAAAAAGTGAATAAACACACATCTGGACAGCACTCTCTACTGGAAATGCAGCCTTGAAGGCAGAGACAAGGCACTATCTGGGGATGTTCCATGATTGCCAGAGCTCCTGCTGTTATAGTGTTGGTTGTAATGAACTGAAGTAAAACTTTTACTGAACCGCAATCATGGGAGGAAAAACCTTGAAGTTTTTCGGCCGTCCATAAGTGTCCACCCAGTTCTCGACCATCAGAGGAGCCTGCCCACTTGCTATCAACACCTCATTCATCTCATCTTCCCATCTGTGAAGACTGAAAAAAGCACTGGCAGTGTGACCCTGACTGTAGAGGGGGCGTTCAAAGGCTTTCATCGAGGCGGCGATTACCTCTCGGAGGCGCTCTCGCTTTGTGAACTCCAATATCTGGGAGATTGTAGGTTAAACTTATTAGATTGAGTAAAACAACTGACCAGTTCTTTGCATTCCTGCACAAACTGGCTCTTCTCCCAGGTGGAAACCGCGTAGGCATAATTTTTCCACTTCAATAAATATTCCATTTCTCTGCCTGTCTGAAGAATATGCTTGATTATATGTTATACATCGCAGTTGTTTGTGCCGTACTTTGTATCTTTAGTTTTTTAATGCTCACGCAAAACACAAAAAAATGATAATAATTGCTACTACTGTATTATATTCCCCTCGCAAAACGGTTATACCTCCCGCTCCCCCAAAAAAATACCCACTCCCTCAAAGATAGGCTACACCCCCTTACCTCTATCACCCCACTGGATTATGCCCCTCGTATATCAAAATTTAGCTTAGATTCTAGGCTACGTTTTGGTATATAACATGCCCAGAAGACACCAGCAAAACATGGGTCAAAAACACAGTGCCACAAACACATTTTTTTGAATTTAGGGGTGTCGGCTTATCCAGGTTTGACTGTATTGGCACAAGTAGTTTTTGTCGTAACATGATATACATCAAAACAGATATATTTTAAACAGTATTTGTCCTAGGAGGGGTGAACCCTTATTGACGAGTTGCCTTTTTTATGAAATTGGAGGTTTCGCAGTTTTAGTTTCAGCATACTGTGTTATCATGTCGTCATAATAATTAGTTGTTGCTTTTTGTTGCACAAGCTTATTCGCATTATTTATGTATAGAGTTATCGGGTACCCGAAATTTTCGGCTGCCTGGACCAGACCGATACCCGAAATCCGAAAAAAAACAGGGTTTCGGTTTCAATTACACAAAAACGGGTACTCGAACCGGCAACCTTCATTGTTTATCATATCTTTTGCTAGCTCTCTGTTAAAAACATCATAAGAGCACAATCGTATGAAATATAAACCCTATTAAGTTATACTTACACTGAACCTAGGGGCTTTTTTAGCTCCGTTTACCTTACTCCTTCAAGCGGTCTTTCTAAATCTTACTCCGTCCAAATATCATTTTTAGCTCTAAAAGATGTCCAAAGCTTTCGTTGGCAAACCTGCGCCTGACTTTGATGTCGATGCTGTCGTTGGGAAAGATTTCAAGCGTCTCTCTTTGATTGATTTCCGTGGAAAATACGTCGTTCTCTTGTTCTACCCGCTTGACTTGTAGGCTACTTTTTCTCGTTGCTTTCATATCTACTTTAATTGTAGCACGTTCGTTTGCCCTACAGAGATTGTCAGCTTCTCGGATCATTTTGAGGAATTCGCTCGCCTCAACACTGTTTTGCTGGCCGTTTCTACCGATTCCAAGTTCTGTCATCTTGAGTGGACTAACAAGCCTCGCAAGACTGGTGGACTGGGCGAAGTGAAGATTCCGCTTCTTGCTGATACAAATCACCAGATGTCCCTTAACTATGGTGTGCTCAAGGAGGACGAAGGCATTGCTTATCGGTTGGTATTCGAATTTTCCTTATGCTTATGTGATTGAGGAAATGCATCGACTTTTTTCAGCGGGCTGTTTATCATTGATCCTGAGGGAGTATTGCGTCAGATAACCATCAATGACTTGCCGGTCGGTCGATCTGTGCAAGAAACACTTCGTTTGATCCAGGCTTGCTATTTTTGCTGCCGTATCTCGAGTAACATCGTATTTTTTGTTGTTGTTTAGGCCTTTCAGTTCGTCGAGGAGCACGGCGAAGTTTGTCCAGCCGGTTGGATGCCAGGAGGTGATGCAATCAACCTCAAAGACAGCTTGTCTTATTTCAGCAAGCATCCTTAAATTGCTACTATTTTTGGTGTTGAACAATTTGTTACTTAGCGTTCAGAAATAAATGAATTTGTTGTGGCGCAGTTGTGCAGTTTCAGCACACAGATTGATGGTTTTAAGAGTAACCAATTTTTTTGAATGTCATGATGCAGAAAAAGAAGTAACTTTCATGGTAAACAACCCGCACCCACACAACAAATAGCGCAAAATCAGAGCTCAATTTTTGCAATATTAAACTAAGTGTTAGCACTCCAAAATGGTTTGCTCCATATGGAAATTTTTAAGGTTCCATTTGAATGGAGGAGGATGTTTTTAATTGAGTATCTAACACACCTTGCTGGATTATTTGTTCATAGGTTTGGCCTAAAGAGAGCTTATACTCTTTGCTGCACAGAAATGTGAACCAACTTTAGTTGACAAACATGAGCAAAGGCACAGGTTTCCAAGCCATTTTGAAAAATGTAGATACTTACATGGTGACGAGCAGCCAACACCTTGTCTACTTCATATACGCCATTTTGGTGGTCGATTTCTTCAGTGTTGAGCTCTTCCTCCTCAACTTCTTCGGTAGAACTGGTGGTTTGCGGCATTTCGTCTACACTTCCACCTAAAGATGAGAAGAATGAGCCTGACGGACTTTTTGTGGAAGACATGTCAAGCACAAAGAAATTTGAGCCCATAGAAGAAGAGGATCCAGCTCTAGACTGTTGCTCTCGGGAATTGCGTTTGCACTTTCTTTCGAGACTTTCACGCACTTCCTCTTCGCGCACTTCATCCTCATCAGAAATACATATTATGGATTGGTCGTCGGATCCCTGAAATTTCGGTTATGAGTTTTTAGGTACTTTAATTGAAGTCAACTATGATTAAAATCTACTTGATCTTTGAGAAGTCTGTCTTTAGTGCTATTTCTTATGGACAAACTATGGTTGGGCTCATTTGTGTCAAAAGTCTCTACTAAAAGTAATGAATTAAATAAATGGTACAGTGTGTGGGTGCAGACCTTCAGACTCTTCATCTTGACAATCAATCACATTGTTCTGGAGGACAAGCTTGTAAGGCCGAATAGGAGTATTTTCATCCAAATTCTGCTTTTCTTGGAGAATTGATCTAAGTAAGAAAGAATTGGCAATGCATTTATAGGTTGTTGATGTCATCATTGTGAAGTAGTCGTACCTGGCTTTCTTATTTCGCTTGTTGGATAAGGTGAGGCTGAGTAGAGCATTCATTGCATTTTTAGCTGCACTCCGTGGCTCTACAAAGTGAAGAATTGAATCAAGAAACTTTATTCAGAAGCAAACATTGCAAACCCCTGTCCCTAGTAACGCTTCCAGAGTTTTCTTTGTCTCCCTTGGACCTGCGAGCCCTAGTCGAGGCGATTCCGACGGCTGATTTTCGACTAGTGGGGCGAGCCATGGACGGTGTATTGGCTATAGGTGATTTTTCAGTTGGTGTTGCAATGGATATACGCTTTTGCACTATTTGAACCTCCTGCACCTCTTCTTCTACAGATGTTTTTCCACTGCTAAAGCACACAAGTATACATTCAATAATGTCCAAATGGAGTCAAATTTTTTAGTAATAGTCACTTGCAGGTCCCATAGGTTCGGTTAATTTTCACCTTAAGCAGCATATGCGCGATCGTCTAGGCAACATTTTTACCTGCGGCTTAGTTTTTTTTTCCAATTTTTACTCTTTTCATTTAGTCGCATGTAACGATGAAATTTACCTGACGTCTATAGAAAAAACTGCAATCACGAAGCATGAGGAGTAAACCAAGCACAAGGAAACGCCTACAACTATAAGGTATTTTATCCTTTAAATGTTTTTGCTGCTGTCGTCTCTTCTGAGCTCTGTCCGAATTTATGGAAATCCGATGAGCACTGACGGCCATTTGATGACAAGACTTCTGTTACCAAAAGTGTCTATCAATCTCATGTCGAGAAGAACCATGTAGCGTGCCCAGTTGCAGTATAGAATCCCTCCAGCCGGACTTTCTTGTCACACGTAATAACTTCCTTTTCACGCAAATCGACCAGGATTTCATGAAGAAGCCGGCTGTTTTAAGCTTTTTGAGGAAATTTTTTTCAAAACCAAAATCAAAAGATGGGAATATTATGGTTTTAGGCCAGAGAATTTGACGCCAATTTGAAAGGAAGTATATAATTTTTTGGCGCCAATTTAAATTTAAAATGGGAATAAGGGCTTTTTTTCTCTCTTTGCCTTTAGTATCTTTTTTGTGCTGTTCTGTCTATTCTGTAGTGCTCTTCTATTTCTAATCTTCTCTACTGTTCTGATTTTCAGTTTTTCCCTTCAAATATTGAATAAGTGAGAGCTGTTATTTTTATCCACACACAAGTTTCACGCACATTCTATTTTTCTACCCACTAATTCTTTTGAAGTTTTTTTTGGCTTACCTAGCAGCACAAAAGTGTGAGATATGGGGCGAGAATGGGTGTTGCCCGTGCCACCTATTGTTCACAATCTTCAGCTGAGGCAATGGAAGTAGAGGGAGACCAGCTTTGATTCTCTGTTGATTCACTAATTTACACTCCAAACAATTGGCTATACAAGTGCCAATAGCAAAGGAGTTCTCCCCAGTCTCACTATATGTCCTCTGTGCAATACAGAAAGAGAGTTGTTGGCCGTTGTGGTGGGCCACAGCAAGCTGGCTTTCCGCCTTGGTGTGCAGCCAATCCACCTCTCCGAAGTCTCCCTTCTTAGATGACGTTGAAGGTTCTGCTGCAATTTATGGTTGCAAAAAATTAGGCAAATGAACGCGTATATGGCTCTAATCCTCAAGAAGGCGACTCCTCAAAATTAAACCAAATATTTGAAAGGCAATTTGGGCGCCAAAATGGAGTGCTGAATCAGCACAAAGTTTTAAAAGTGAAAGTGCACTTTTGGATAATTTAAAGTTTTTGCGTTACTAGGATATACCCTCTCCCCAATAATGGCTACTAGGATGTACCCAATTCCATAAATCCTCACAGCTACTAGGTTAAACCATCCTTCAAAAAAAACTTTTACCAAAAGTGTTTAAAAACCATTTTTAATATATATACGCCAAAAAACAAACATATTTTATTAGGAAGAAGGGTTGTATAAGGGAAAAGAAGGGACAAGTAAGAGCCAATCTGTAGGAAAAGAGAAGATCTTGAACATAGTTTCCCTTGCAGGGACCTACCTCATGAAGAAGCTCTAGTATGCATGCTATTTTCATGCATCCAGAGCTATTTTCATGCATTTAAAACTTCTTCTCGAGTGATTTCGTCGTCGTTGCCGTAAGGGGGCAAGCCCTCATCATTGCCGTAAGATATGCTTGTGTGCGCATGTCAACTCCAGGCTCTCGAGCCCTCGTCGTCTCCGTAGGGAGGCGCAGGGGGCTTGAGAGTTAAAGATGCGCGCACAGGCTTACCTGTGAGATGAATCCGAACAAGATTTTGGAGAGATAAATGCATTTCAGGCTTATTTTGCCAGTCTATTGAAAAAAACATGGTAAAAGGACGAAAAAATGTGCACAAATGGGTTGCACAAAAATTGCCTTAAAAGGACCGTCCCAAAACGACTCGTTTTACCGCTTTTAGGGCACAAAAATAGGTCAGGGACGGATGAGACATGTATTTTGTGGCAGTTATATTTGGGGGGGGGGGGAAAATCCAGAAAAGTAAAAACAGACCAGGAATATTAGAAAGTCTTCTGCGTTTGGGTTCTTGAGTGGACAGGGTGGTGGGAGAGGCCGAACTGGATGGCATATTGTCCCCACAAACAGCTGGTCTTGAGTGGTTGGCAAGAGTCACAGTCTGCTCATTAGCATGTAGGACATTTTTTCTCATTGATATCCTAGGAGTAGGAATGCTACTTGCAATTCTTCTGTCGGAGGGCTTGACCAGCCTTCTGGTATGGCCAATTTTCCTGATTTTGTTTTGCACAACCAACGGCTCTCTATAAATCATACAACTAGAAGAAAAAAGTAAGGTTTGGCTGCAAAACCATGGATTGCACAACAGCTAGTGAAGAAGATTTAGCAGTTATATTTGCCTTACAACAACTACCCAGCTAAATCAATGCGTGCCCACTCTTCTAGATTGGCATGGAAAATAGGTATGGTGGCGTCTCCAGCCACTGACCGCTTCAATGGGCAATGTTTGCTGTCTATTTTTCTTCTTAATGTTTATTTATTATCTCTCCCTCTTTTTTTTATTTACAACAGCGTTTTCTCATACGGTTTTTACATGTAAGCAATGTTTCTCTTCTCTTGCCGTATTTCCTCTAATAAGCGCTCTCTTAAATAAAAAAAAATGTGTTTATGATATTCTGCTTTTGACCTATATTATGTTGATGTCTCCTGAGCATGTTGCATATCAAAACGTGGTCCAGATTCTAAACTATATTTTGCTTCATGCTCTTGTGACACTAACAAAATATAGGTCAAAATCACAATGCCACAAACACTTTTTTTTAATTCAGGTGGGGATGATTATTAGAGGAAACACGCTATTTTGGTACTATTGTATTATACACCCCCCCCCCAATCTTTTATATCCCACCTACAAAAAGAAATTCTCAAGTGATTTTTCTCTTAAGTATGCTTGTGTGCGCATCTCAACTCCAAGCCCCTGTCTTCGAGGAGGCTAGAGAGTTAGAGATTACCTGTGAGATGAATCCGAGCAAGATTCTGGAGAAATAAATGCGTTTCAGGACATTTTTGCCATAATACAGTGACAAAAACATGGTAAAAGGGGCAAAAAGAAATGCACAAATGGGTTGCACAAAAAAAACTGCCTAAACCGCAAAGGACCGGCCCGAAACGACTCGTTTTACCGTTAATAGAGCTATGAAAGTCAGGGGTGGATGATACACATATTTTGTGACAGTTACATATTGTGGGGAGGATAATTCAGTAGAGTCCGATATTTTTGTACTACAGTCGAGTCTCGATTTAGTGTATCTTTTTTCCGGTCCTCAGCACCTACACTAAATCGAGACTCGACTGTATTACTTAATTAACTTTCTCAAAAATGGGTGGCCAGTTAACCGAAAGCTGAAATTCAGAACAAAAGAGAATATTAACCAAGGCCAGAGCTAGAATACCTGAAAAGATGTTTTTTGTACCTTTCAGGTCCTAAAACACCAACGATGTGCTTTTCAAGCTAGGGGTCTAACCAAGCATTTATACAAATAAAAAAAAATTAATAAAAGTAGATCCTTTTTAATTGACTGCAAATAATAAATGGTAATTAAACAGGCTCCCACCTTGGGATGCAGATGTGTGGAGGGGTAGGCTTCAAAGGATCCTGCATCCACACGTCATTGTGGATGGCAATGCAGGCTATGGGCAGCAGGGCCTCTCCTCTTCGACGTCTATTCTGGTTGGCGGCAACGCAATAGTAGCATCTAGCTATGCAATCCTGCCGCTCCCGCTGCATCACTATGAACTCGTAGAGTAACCGCTCACATTTGACCACAGCCATGGCTGTGGTCAAATGATGTGCTCTTTTCCATTGAACAGCTCCAAATTTTTGGGTTTCTAAACCACAAACAATTAGTTATCGCTCCAGTCGCCAAATCAGTATATGTCTTCTTTTCTCTGTTGCTTGGTTATTATTAGGTTGTGTCATAACTGCTGCAGTTATTGTTCAGAGGTTCGATTCGCATTATTCTTTTTTTGCTTTCTTTGTGTTTCCATGCACAATTTTCAGATGATTCCTATTCATATCCGTCGCGTGCTGCAACACTTCCTGCGTAGAGAACAATATGCCTCTGTAGAAGAAGTTCATCAAAACCTTATTGAATTCTTTGCCTGATAACCAGCCGAGGGATTTTTTTCATTTCTTTTTGGGGAGACTAAGGTAAACCAACACTTTTAAAAGGATTAGGGCTGTAACAGGGTATACGCCGAGTCTCGGCTAACCTATGTTGGCCTACCCTAAGCTTAAGGCTTAGTTGTATGCCTAAGTGTAGTACTTGGGGTCAGAAAATACTGGGCTTAGAAAAATACTTTCAAAAGGATGGTATATGTCTTTAACTTAAAAAACTTTTAAGCCTTACTAAAGTCTATAAGAACATACCAACTAAGTGCTCGGAGACCACAGATTTTTGCTTCATATCTGCTCGTGTGTTCGTGTTCAATTGACTGGCTAATTGTCCATTCACCTCCTCAAATATCTCAGAGGGTGGTTGTCTGGCTCTAAACCCTTTGAATCAATAACACCATTACCATGAAACATTCCAAAATTAACCTTTGAAGACAGAAGTGCGGCTGAGAAGGTCTATCAGGGTCACCAATCCATCTGTCATTTTCAATGGGCACCTTGCCGATAGGTAAAGAAGCTAGATTCTTGCTCCTTCTTCTAGTGTTCTCGCCCTCGCAATAGCTGCACCGAGCATAGAACGGGGTCCGGCCACGATACTGAGAGGGTATATAAAACTTGTAGATGGCATTTGCATGCACTCTACTCTTGGCCAGCACCACTAGACAGTCCTGTTTGCTAAAGGAGGGAGTCCAGTAGACTGGTCCGAAGTCACTTTTAGGGAGGGTAAGAGATGGAGGAGTGTCTGAAACTTGAAAAATATTGATATTTCTGATAAAATATTGGCACACCACTTGGACTACACAACAAGAAATGAGAAGACTCATTTCCGTCGGCTAAACATAGGGATTGGCCAATGCTGCTGTTGCTGAAAAAGATAAAACATTTACACATTTTTTTTTGGAGTCTATATAATCCAATAGAGTCAAAAGTATCTAAGTTAAAAAAATAGTCAATTGAAAAGAAGTGAATTTTGACTCTGCTGGATTGTAGCCAACCTCTCCCCACTCCAAAAGTAATATATCCGTTCCCCCAACAACGTAATATGCCCCCTCTTCCGAAAAAAATAGAAAGGCTCTAAATGCATTTTTTTCTGAAGAATTTTGCTTGGATTCATCTTACGGGTAGGTCCGTGTGCGCATCTCTTACTCTCGAGCACCCGTTGCCCCCATAAGGGGCTCGGGGCTTGTAGTTGAGATGCGCACACAAACATACTTGAGACATAAACCATTCGAAAATAGCTCTAAATGCATGAAAATAGCATGCATACGAGAGCTTCTTTATGCGGTAGGTCCCTGCAAGGGAAACTATGTTCAAGATGCTCTCTTTTCTTACAGAGTAACCCCTTTTAGTTGTCCCTTCCACTACCTTATACAGCACTTCATCCTTTTAAAAATGGTCAAAAAATGCTTCTTATATTGTCAATGTACATAGAAAGCCTAGTTTTTAGGAGAGGGAGGTATATTTTTTTTAGACAAGGGGGGGGGTGGTTGGTATGATATAGTAGTACCCAACTTTTTAAGATATATTCCCATGTTCAAAAAAAATCAGACATACTTTTCCGTCAAGCATATATGTGGAATAGTTGGATTTGTTGGATCTTCACACCATTTCTGGTCCACAACTAAATATTTTTGTTACAGCCAATTTCCTCTGCTAGAAGCCCACCTTTAATATTTGGAATGTAGAGTTCGTCCTTGCCTTGCAACAATCGCTTCCTGTTGACACTCACACACTTGAGGCAACTCATTGTATAGGTGTTGTCTTCCTCGTTCAAACACTTGGCAAATGTGAAACACACCTTTTCCAATGACGCTTTTGGAGTTGTTTCGATGAAGGCGTACTTCTGACCAGTCTCTCGATTCTTTTTCCATTGAACAGAGGAGTTTAGCGAACTGTTAGTCAGAGGTGCTAAATTTTGGTTTTACTCATCAAAATTGAGCCGAGCAACTTTTTCATGTGTTTTTTTTAAGTTGCAAAAAAGACAAGAAACGCACTAGACGGGGACGGTTGAGTGCTGGGAGCGTTAAGCAGTGGAGTCATCATAGAAGAGCATTGAGACAGATTTTTGGCCGAGTTATTCTGGACGCATTGATCCACAGTTACGCGTATCTGGTTTTTTGATAGAAAACTTGGTGACAGTAATCTGCAAAAGTGTGTTGCAAACAACTAAGCAATCACAATAAAAGCTCACCTGCAACCGTGCCACTTGGCATTTCTAGGATCTCGACCCACCCAAACATTGTTTCTGATCATGAAAGTGTGTTTAGTCAGTTGTTTAAGCCCTTTTTTCTTGCGCTGCACATTCAACCGAGCACATTCGGCACATTTGACCCACATCAGTTGATCATCTCTTCTGAGATGCATGTGGAAGGTGATTGGATCTGACCGACTAGTCAGTCGGATGCACACCCTCTGTTTGTCTGTCCATTCCACCTGACCATAGCTTATCAGGTCTGCTAAATTTTGAGTTGTTGGTGTCGTCTAGGAATGTATGGAAAGGAATCGCAACTTTTCGTGAGATTAATGGCTACCCAACGCATGCTTTATTTAAAAAAAAATTCTCACCACTTTCTTTTTTCGTGTCCAGATCAATATTGGAACCGTTAAGTAATGGTGATTTAGCTCTAATGTTTCTTTCATCCAATTCTTGTTCTGGTGTGCGGTCTTTTTCCGAAGTTTTTCGCCATTGACTCTGCCTCAAAGCAGTTGGGTGGCGAAACCTGAGACAAAATAAAGTAGAGAATAAAGTAGTCAAGTAAAGTAAACAAATTAGAGTGCCAACTCACCTACAACAATGATTCTTGACATCATATGGATTGTGGTAGACCCATTGATTGTTGAATACCTTAAAGTTGACAACGCGCAATCCCCCATCTCCACGTGTCCTATTGCGGGCGGAAAGAGTAATGCACCAAGGACACTTGAGAATGGTCAGTGCCTGAGGACCTTGATTGGATGCACTAACACACAAGCGAAAAGGCTCTGACTGACCCGGCAATGTAATATACGCATTTTGACCACCAAATTTCCCCACCGTCCAGAAAACATCGCCAAAAGTGGGAATGGGAGCTGCTGAAACGAGCACTTGATCATGAGAAAAAAAAAAAAAAACTAACAAGGAAAAATATTTGAAGACTTCTCTAGCGAAAGCTTGCTGGAACTATTTGGTTGTGATTGAAGAGGAGCAGGACTGGCCGGTGTTTTCACTGGAGATACTGCGATAGGAGAAGAAGTGACCGAAAAGGTGTTCACTGGACTTGGTGTTTTGGACAGATCAAAGCTGGAAATAAGAATTGGTCAGTCTTAAACATAATGTTAAAAGAATAAGCCAACTTAAAGTGGCTATTCACTCTCCGTCAACGTGCTGTAAAGTATAGTTCACATTTAGCCTCTAGCGTCGAGCGAATGCGTTTTGAGGTTTTCCATGGCTAGGGGCAAAAATGCACACCTTATGTGCTCTGTAAAACGAGAAGCTTCTTTAGTAACGACAGTAGGCGGCCAGTGACTTCTCACGACTCAACCAATCGATAATTCAGTACTGCTAATATGCTCAAAAATGAAGGTGGCATGCAAAGCTACATTTTTAATTGTGGTTTCAGTACTGAATTGTCAGATGGTTGAGCCGTAAAAAATCATTGACTATCGACTGTTGCTACGAAGAGTAGTGCCCGAATAATAGACCACACACGGTACAGTCAACCCTGGTTAATCCGGCAGCCCCGATAAGTCGGAACTCCAAGGAAGGACCCGAGAAGCGATTTTATTGAAGAATGGACCTTCATAATATGGCAATCGGAGCCTGCTCTTTTGAGATGCCGAGTTATCGAGGGCTGACTGTATTCTGCTTTCTGGCTGTCATTTTTAAGGCAAGAAAATTGACTGACCCACAACAATGCCAAGTAGAAGACAAAGGATTTCGATGCACCCACTGATTGTTTTTAACTGTGAAGAGAAACATGGGCATGCCTTTGACACCAGCTCGACGATTGCGAACAGTGCGGATGACACAGCGATTGCATTTGACACTCAGTTGACCATCAGTCCCTCGACTAGAGACCACAAACCGCAATGGATTTTCTTGATTGGGTAAAGCGATATAGGGAGAAAGACTATTAAATCTGCCTCTTGCCCAACTGACTTCCCCAAAGCTTGTGGTTGGAGAGACTAAAATGAGGTAAATTTAAAAACTTCTTACAGTGAAAAAAAACATGGCTCACATGTTTTATCAGCGTTTGATGGAAGAGATGAGCGCTGCCTTTTTCGAGACAAAACTGAGACTGTAGGCGATGCTGGATGTTCGACTGGCTTTACTGCTGATGTTCTCATGGATGCTGGCTCGAACGATTGAAGTCTGCAAGATAAAACGTGAGTCAAAGTCAGCCACATAAATCTAGTTAATATTAAGATGACCATATAGCACATCCATCAATCAAAAAACACCCACCCACAGCAGTGTCGCCGAACATCAAGTGGGTCGTCTTTCCAATTATCATCTAAATCGATGCGCATCACTGAAAATGGAAGCTGGTGTTTGCCCGCCCTGAACCTTCTACTATTAATTAGACAGCATCGTGAGCACTGCATTCTAAGCCCCAAGCTATTGCGATTCCTGACATAAAACTTCAATGGCTTTTCCTGACCAGGCACTGAAATTATAGCAGCCAAATTTTTTTGATCCTCGCTTGTCTGTCTCTGCCCACCGACCCATTGCACTTTGCCGAACATCCAAATTTGAGAAGAAAAGCAAAGAAACTATAAAAAAAATCGATTATAAGAGCAAAGAATGCATAACATTGTTTAATTCCACAGGCCAACAGCATTTAGAAGAAAAAATAGACAAAAGGAAACGTTGCATATCTGAAAGCGTCTGTTTATGATGCGAAGATAATCTAGATTAGTTGTAAAATAGTGGAGAGAGACCGACGAAAAGATTTAAATAGACCGCTATCTGTTTAAGCGGTTCGCCAACACAAGCCTCTTTCACAAATTTAAAAAGCACTAAGGGCGTAACTCGGTAAAAGCCGAAGCTAAAAACTAAAAATCAAGACTTTTTAAACGTCCTTGTTTATTGTCAATTTGAATTCTAAATGACCCATCACTGGAACCCTTTTACGCACCACAACCATCATAATCACTGCTAGTGAGGCACTTGAAACGAAACAAGTTCTACAAACAACTTCCACTTCTACCTTTTGCTATACAGTCAAACCTGGATAAGCCGACACCCCTAAATTCAAAAAATGTGTTTGTGGCATTGTGTTTTTTATCTATTTTTTGTTGGTGTCTTCTGGGCATGTTATATACCAAAATGTAGCCTAGATTATAAGCTACATTTTGGTATGTAACATGCCCAGAAGACACCAGCAAAACATAGGTCAAAAACACAATGCCACAAACACATTTTTTTGAATTTAGGGGTTCGTCATATTGAGAGGCGACTGCATCAATAAGTTCAAGTTTTTAAATAATATTGATTTCTAGAGCTCTGTGACCGTGGCAAAGCCTGAGAATAACTCTGGCAATTACATGGAAACAGGTAAAATTTAGCGTACTCTCTTTAATCAACGGCCTGGAGTTAGGGTGCGAATATGCTTAACGAAAACATGTTTAATCACAGCGGAGCAGTCGTTAGAATGTTTTTAGTCCCTTTAAATACTTCCTTTTTTGCGTTGAGTAATTCTTTGTTTGTGCTATCATCATTTTTATTAGGGATATATATATATATATCTTAGTAGCGTCAAAACTTTTAAATATCCAAAATTTCACTTTCATTTTTAAATATTCTTGTATTTTCTTTTTATATTTTTTCTTGAAGGATACAGAAACAACTCTCTTTGGCTGAGGTATGTGAGTGTGCCGCCAAAAAAATATTTGATGTGGACAATCGATATAAAAGGACCTCAAATTGAAGCATTTAAGTGGGTTATTTAGTTTTTTATTCTCTTATAGGTTTGTTATATTTAGCCTCACGTTATTCATTGGTGGGGAGTGGAAAAACACTACAAGGCCGCGCGAAAGCTTCCAATGCCCTCCATTTGCTGACCTTAACAAAGACTATTGCCATGAAGTAGATCAAAAAATAGATATGGCGGAGGTGGGGCAATTCAAGTTCTTATAGCTTTGCCATAATCTCTTGTGGGCAGTGTTTTCAAAACTCACAGTCTACACTGTGCCCAAAAGCTACACCTGCACCTACAGTTAAACAACCGAACCAAGTGGATGTCCACTTGGTGCATTTTTTTTCGTACTTTTAGCTTCTACAACCCCTTTTCAATGATCTGATTAGGGTATTTTGAAGAAGGTTTGACAGTAGTGAGTTAACGTTTTATAAGATCTTTTTAGACTTTTCGAAAGAGGTTTAAAGAGGTTTTCAGAGCCCGAAAGTAAGAAAAAAAATTACACCAAGTGGACATCTACTTGGTTCAGTTGGGACTTAGGACATCCATGATGGATGATCCATCACAGTTGTAGGAAGTACTTAAATGAAATTCAAAATCATAAGTATTCCATTTGAGACAAAATGGGCTGGCATCAAACTCATAATTAATGACCCAAAAAATTGATAACTCAAAATTTTTACAAATTAAAAGTTTAAACACTTAAATTTCTTAGAAGGAAAATTTTTTACAACTAAAAATCTTTACAACTCAGATTTTTGTCAACTCAAAACTTTTAAAACTCAGTTGTATTACAAAGAAAATTATTTACCACTCAAAATTTTTATAACGTGAAAAAGACTTAAAATTTTTACAGCCTGTGAGAATAACCTTTAAAATCTCAAGATCTGATATTTTTTAGAATTTACATTTTTTGTTACCTGTAAATTTGTTTTCTCAAGTTTGTGGAAGTAAAAAAAATGGCTTTTCAGGTTAGCAATACTTAAAACATTGAATTCTTAAGTAGAAATAACTGAGAATTTCCACCGTTGAAATTTCTGTAACCAGTGACAAAATAATTGTGGTGTCCTAGCGACCTAAAGTTGGTGCATGTTAACCCCCAGTCATATTTGTTGACTCTGCTTGAGATATATTCCAAGCTTTTACCGATTTTTGTATAGTAGGACATATACCTGAGAGACCCACTCACTTTCCAGTCAAATTGAAGTTTAGGTACACTATAGGTGTACAGTGAAACCTACAACTACATTCACACTTAAATAGGGTTGTCGAGCGCTCGAAATTTTCGAGTCGAGCGCTCGACTCGGAACTCGAAACTCGAAATTATCGAGTCAAGCGCTCGACTCGGAACTCGAAACTCGAAAATTTTCGAGTTTTTTTCGAGTTCAACTCGACTCGACAACCCTACACTTAAACCTACTGAAGGTTTACTCAATAAGTATTTTTAAGTTTGTTTTATGTTCACTTCTGTATGTTTGTTTAGAGCTTTAGATATTTTCGATAGAATAGATCTAACTTTTACAATGCGAAAAATTTCCATCGAAAATTGAGCGGCGACCAAATGAATGTGTGCGCTTAATTATTGTATCAGCTAACTTGTCATGTGGTCTTCTTGTGTGAAAAGAAAACATTTCATTTTTAGTTGTTCTTATTCGGAGAGTTCTCTCTGGTTGAATATAATTTCAAATGTCTGGTATTGCTGCAGCGCGTTTAACGGAAGAGAGAAAGTCATGGCGCAAGGTATAACTTCTATTCTTTCGTCTCTTTCGAAGAATTCCGTCTCACAGGATCATCCTTTTGGATTCATTGCCAAGCCGACTACAAATAACGATGGTTCGCTCAATCTGTTTATTTGGGACTGTGCTATTCCTGGTAAAAAAGAAACGATTTGGGAAGGAGGGCTCTATAAGGTCAGTAAATTTTCACTCGTAAAATGTCTCAAGTATTTATTATCAAAAACTTTAGTTGAAGATGCTGTTCAGAGACGATTATCCTTCGACGCCGCCAAAATGCCGTTTCGAACCGCCGCTATTCCATCCGAATGTCTATCCATCAGGAACAGTGTGCTTGAGCTTGCTGGATGAGAACAAGGACTGGAAGCCGTCAATTTCAATCAAGCAACTATTAATTGGTATCCAGGAGTTGCTGGTCTATCCGAACGTGCAAGATCCTGCCCAAGCTGATGCTTATCAAGTCTACGTCAAAAATCGGTTAGCTGAACTTGTTTCCCTTTTTATTCACTCTGTTCAAATTCACTTTTAGTGCTGAATACGAAAAGAGGGTCAGACATCAAGCAGCAACTTTATCCGAAAGTCTTTCGCAGAAACAGATGCTTGGTAATGGGTAGCTTAAGCCTACAGAAAATTGTGAAAGTAGCAGAAAAAAGACTTAAAATTCATGACCAATCTCTACTTGACTTAATCTTACTTTGTGTTTTTTCAATAAATCATCTCGAAAAAGAGTTCATTTTTCTTTGAATGAGTGCGTGCAAATGTGCAATTTTACTGAATTCTCGAGACAACGGAAGGTAAGAGATTGAACATTCATAGATCGCTTTTTAGAAATTGAAAGAGTCTAATACAAGAAGAAGCTTTTGTCGTGTTAGTTCTAAAAATAAATAATCAGAAAAGGCATATGGTAATAGTAATTAAAAGCCTATTATTATAAAAAAGTAGCTATGCGGACTGGGCATGTATAGCCCTAATTATTATCTTAACAAAAACTTAAAATTTTTTATTTAGGTCAGCTATATGTCACTGAACCATCCTTGGTCATCTGTTGCCTCAGTTGTCTTCCAGGAGCATGCCCTTACCAGACAAAGACAGTTACACAAAGACAGCAAAAAAACTGATCGCGAACTTCTAGAGAGTATAAAAAGCGAAATAGGCCAAATGATACATCAGATGTACATGATTTCCCAAAATGAACAGGCAGAAAACCTGTGGACGAGAATTTGGAATGCGATCATCTCAGTCATTGAATATGCATTGATTGTACCTTCGATCATTGCCCTTATGACTGCGAATAGGAGGCTTAGAAGGGAAACAGAGTATCCACTGCCACAAAACGCTGAAGACACTAGCACAATAGTATCAAGAATTACTGAAGAGAACATGTCAGAAGAAAGGGAGGACAATGACACTGGCACTCTAATTTCTGGATTTGGTCGTCATGAACTCTAACCAGAATATTTTTAAACATGAAAAGTCTCGTTATTTATTCATTCAAAACGCAACCGTACCATCAACTCCAAATCACCCCAGCACGAAAAACCCAAAGTAAAAACGCTTTTGCATACAACTAAGCCTTAGGGTTTGCCAGCGCACATTAGCCGTCAACCAGGATAGTACAGAGAGTCAAGAGAATCTAGGATTACAGAGTCCAGGAGCCCTAGGGGGTCTGCGGGGTCTAGAAAGTTCACAGCGTTTATTGGAATCAGTAAGTTTAGGAGTCTAAGGCATCCAAAGGGGCTACGCTTTCACGCGTTTACAAAAACAGCTAGTCAAAATATCAAGTGACTCACACCAGCGTCCACTTGCTTCGGTTGGTGCATATGAACTTCTAATTGTAAGGAATTTTCGACGGTATATTAACCGACTGTAAATTGATCGACAAGGTGCCACTCCACGGTTCTAGTGAGTGAAACATGGTAAAAGTCAAAAAGTGGATGTCCAGCTACCCATTAGAACTGGTTCACCTTAGGAAACCAATACCAAAAATTTTGGTCATTTTTTTTATGATCGGTCGCCAGTTAAAAACATGTTTTTTGTAAGTCAAAAGTGGTAAAATACCGAAAAGACATAAATTTGTGGTATTTTTGGAGGACGCGACACAAAAGAGTCTGACCCTATGGTAAACTCACCGCTTAAAAGGGGGTCATTAACTGACCGTATATCTTACAGCAATTTTAGCCATTATTTTTGTTGTCTCAATTTACATCTTACGAAAGCTGGCAATGGCGATTGCGACTGCAGAGTGTGGCTGTGTGGCTTGAATTGTAACCGTAGTCTACCGTGTTTCCTGTAATAGGCGCCCCCTCCCCTCTCTAATTTCAAATTCGTGTTTTTGGCATTATATCTTTGACCTACTTTTTTAAGACAAGTCTTAGGCAAGTTACCACTTAAAGTGTAGCTTATTGTTTTAGCTGCAATTTGCGTGGTCATTTACCTGAAAGTCGTCTGGAAAAAAGTAGGTCAAAAACACGAATTTGAATAGGGGGGACTTTGCTTATTACAGGAAATATAGTAGCACGATTTTGGGTCTTTGCTTCAGTAAAATATTTATACCACAAACAACAACAACTTCCGTATAAAAAATAAATCAGAAAATTTCCAAATTCTATTATATTTTCATACACATAGAGCTAGTTGATTTTTTTACTCAAAAAGGATAACTATAAAGCTAAGCACATACACCCATATTCAGTCTGCTTTTTTGGTACCCGCTGCAAGTTCTACTCCTGTGTTTGCATTGACAGCGTTGTTCACTTCACGGTAGAAGTTGACCAATTGAGTGCCTACACATATGCCGTGTACAATTTATAAAATTTGACCCTACTTAAGTATAACCACCCCTAGCTCAAGTTTCTTTGAAAGAATGGCGTGCAAGTGGTTAAAACAAGATTTTGGAGAAAGAATAGGGAGTGTTGGATACACTTAGGTAGCGCCTAAAATTTGTGCACTCACCAATTAGATACTTGTCATTGCGAATCTTTTGTGCCACTTCTCTCAGCTTGGACCACTGCCAATACAAGAAGAGGGCTAGAGTGACAGTAAGCAGAGTGCAAGGGTATGTGTAGCGAGTCAAAATGACTTCTTCTTCTCTACTCACATCTGAATTCGTCGGCTTTATCACTAGTTTGAGCTTGGCTCCATTGTTTTTCTTTATTTTCAAACATTTTAATATAAAAATGTGACTTGCCAAAAAAGTTGAACATTAATTTGGCAAGCACGTATGGGAAGGCTATTTGAAAGGACAGCAGGTTAACTATGGGCACAATTAGTTGAACGTAGAGATGCCGGAGTCTAAACCCTCTTACTCCGTCAGCATAGACCTGAAAATACAACAAGTTACCATCATGGTATGCACCAGGGGACTACTGGACAGTCTCTTCGATTTCCGTTGACAAATATGTCCGGCATTAGTTCACGTCCGATGCTTATTAGAGGAAATATCAACCTTGATGAAATTCGTGCAGTGCTCCTCAATCCACTTCTGAGTTTCAACGGCACAATG